>APFE030742227.1:84920-120644 GCA_000404065.3 Pinus taeda | reverse complement strand
GGTGAAGGTTCCTATTTCTGTAGGTGTGAGGTTATCTATTGAACAGTGTCCCAAGACACAAGAAGAGGAAGAGGACATGTCCCGTGTTCCATATGCAAGTGCAGTCGGTAGCTTGATGTATGCAATGGTCTGTACTAGACCAAACATTGCACATGCAGTGGAGTATTGAGCAGGTTTATGTCAAAACCAGGAAAGGAGCATTGGATAACAGTGAAGCAGGTTTTCATGTATTTGTGTGGCACTAGTGATTATGGTTTGTGCTACCAAGGAAGACCAGGATTGGACAGAGTGTTGGATATTCGTGACTTTGTTGATACAGACTGGGCTGGAGATTTGGATCAAAGAATATCTACAAGTGGGTATGTGTTTAACCTATTTGGAGGTGCAGTCAGTTGGATGAGTAAGAAACAATCTGTAGTGGCACTATCAACTACAGAGGCAGAACACATGGCAGCTACTCATGCAAGCAAGGAAGCAGTTTGGTTGCAGAGATTGTGTTCAAGTATGGGGTTAATACAGGAAGCTATAAGGATAGACTGTGACAGCCAAAGTCCAATTTTCTTGGCAAAGAACCCTGCATATCATTCAAAGACAAAGCACATTGATGTTCAATATCACTTTGTGAGGGATATGATAGAAGAAAAAAAGGTGTTGCTGGTAAAGGTGGACACTTTAAAGAATACTATAGATGCATTGACAAATTCTATGAGCTCTGAGAAGTTCTCCTGGTGTAGAGAAACAATGGGCATTTCAGGGCTGGAAAAATGACTAAGCTCTCCTGTGGCCCGCTGTGGAAATAAAAAAGCAAGTGGGAGAATGTTGGGTTGTGTTATATTCTTTCCACGTAGTTAACAGGGGGTTTGAAGGGCACCTATAACCCCACTTTATGGGGTCCGGGGTAGCGCCCCAGAAAATTTTGGTTTTGGACCCTATGTTAGATTGGGTGGACCCACCTATGGTTTTGTGCATGATTTTCGCACATGTTTTTTGGACGCGATGGTTTTTCAATCCATGGTATTGGACGCGATGGTTTTCGGTCCATGGTATTGGATGCGATGGTTTTCGTTCCATGGTATTGGATGCTTCAACATGTATAAATATGTATTAAAACATTGAAAGGAAAATAATGAAAAATCAAGCTAGTAGTCCCAATTTTGGGATCCAGGGGAAAATCTCTTTGTATATGTGTTTTATGTGTTATGCTCTCGCATTGTTTATTTTTCTGTGTTTTAGAATTCATATGCAGGTAATTTCTGTATGGGGTTAAAACCTACAAAGTCAGTGGTGAGCTCTCATTTGCTTTACAAGGTAAAGCAAGTTGCCGATGGTAGTGTGGAGAAACATAAGCCTAAATTTGTGGCCCTTGTCTTTTCACATGTAGAGGGGTTTGACTATGATGAGACCTTTGCTTCTTTTTCAAGGTACTCATCAATAGATCTATATTGGCACTATCAACACATATGGGTTGAAAGATACATTAGATGGATGTGGAGACAACGTTCCTTAATGGCATGATTGAGGAAGATGTGTACATAGATCAGCCTGAAGGTTTTGAGACCTTTGACCATGAGTTGTATGGGCTGAAGCAAGCACCCCGTGCTTGGTACACTAGGATAGATAGCTACTCCACTAGGTTGGTCTTCACAAAGAGTGAAGTAGATGCGAACCCGTACCACATAGTGGTGGACCATAAATTGTTGATAATTGTACTTTATGTTGATGATCTCATAATGACAGGTGATGATCAGCTGATCAAGTCTTGCAAGGAGGACCTTGCAAGAGAGTTTGAGATGAGGGAAATGCGGCTCATGCATTACTTTCTTCGCATGGAGGTATAACGGGGAGATGGGAAGTTGTTTGTGTCTCAGGGCAAGTATGCCAACGAGATACTCAGGAGATTCCGCATGGAGAGCAGCAAACCCATGGAGACTCCTCTAGCAGGTAAGTAGAGGAAGGAGGATGCTACTTCAGGGGAAGTAGTGGAAGTTATTGTTTATAGGAAACTTGTGGGTTCACTCATGTACTTGGTGAACACATGACCGAATATGTGCTATGCAGTTAACCAACTTATTCAAGCAATGGTTAGGCTTACCAAGCTGTATTGGAAGGTGACAAAGCATGTGTTGAGATACCTCAAGGGCACTACTCAGTACAGATTATGGTACAAACGGATAGAGGGAGTGAAGCTTCAAGGCTTCACTGATGCAGATTGGGTAGGGAGTCCATTCGACCGAAAGAGCACACCAGGAGGGATCTTCAATATTGGGTCAACGACAGTTTCTTGGTACAACAGGAAACATATATCGGTTGTACTTAGTTCGGTAGAGGCAAAGTACATGGTTGCGAGTCAGGTAGCATGTGAGGTCATATGGATGAGGAAGATCCTGGTTGGTTTGTTTAGTTAACAGATGGATCCAACTGCGATTTACTGCGATAATCAAAGTTGTATCAAACTCTATGAAAATCCACATTTTCATGATCGGTCCAAGCATATTGATATCTGATATCATCATCTCAAAGATTGTGTATTGAAGTGGATTATGTTGTTAGAGTACATTCCCATGGAGGAGCAAGATGCTAACATTTTGACAAAGGAATTGTCAAGATGTACGTTTGAGTTTCACAAAGATAGGATCAGGGTAGCTGCTAATCCCTTTCTTGTTGAGAGGGAGTGTTGAGAAATGGAAACAAGAAATTCTAGTTTAATTTGTCCTTGAATTAAACTGAGAATTAAAATCGAATTCTATTCTCATAGCAACTTGTAAATAGTTAATTAAGTTTAATTAATATAATTATCTTAGGAATTTCTAGTTGGAAGTCTTTCTGAAGTCATGTATATATTCTCCCTAAGTTTTAGGGGTCCAATATGAGTTTAAATTGAGTTGAAAATTAGATCACTCATTTTACTGAGTTAAGTTCAATAAAATTAGTTCCAAATTGTTTGAGAAACTAATAGAGAATTAACAGTCAGTTGGTGCACTAATGCATCCATAAGCATCACTCTAGTTAACTGAAGATTCCCTCATTAGGAACTCATGCATGTCGATTCTAGGAAATACCCTGCTGAGACTAGAGTACAGGGACAATGTACTATCAATTGTATTATTTACTAGAGTGTAAATATCATGCATGCATCAAAGATTGATCCTATGTTTGGATTGCGCAGTTTTGGAAGCATGAATTCCCTTTAAATACGGGCTATTCATCCTAGGAATTAAACAAGAGATTAGGGGCTTGTAGATCTATTGAATAGGCTAAGGATTTGGCTTGAGCTATCTTGTGAGCTGAGAGAGTTGAGCATACTTGTGTGGAATTGTTATAGTGAGAACAAGATTTGTATCTTCACTGATATTTCTGATTTAATGCAATACAAATAGTGGGGGTTTTTAGCTGAGGCTTTCCCCGGACACTTATTGTGTTATGTGCCATTGATTTGTCTTCTTCTTGTTCATATTGTTTTCATCGATCTATTGGATTTCGCTGGTTGAAAGTAGAAGTATATTCTTGTCTCGTGCTTTAGTACATTGCATGAACTTGTGAATCTACAGGATTTTCTACACCCCCGTATGAAATGATTTAGTGGACAACTCGCACTTGCCACGGGCTCTTCATCCGGCCAACATACTTTTTTGAGTTTCTTCAGTGTTATTCAATCAGCCACGAATGTTAGGAGAGATGGGTATGGTCCTCAGACCTATTAGCTCCCAGATCTTCTCCGTTAGGGCCAAATGTTAATTTACTTCATGCATTGTATCTTTTACAGGAGACCGTTTGGTTCTCCCGCTTTGTATAGGCATCATTGGACTCAAGAGTCCCTTTGACCTACTTTGTGGTCATTAGTTGTACATAAATATAATTATCTTTATCTTTATGGACTCGTAAGTGAACCATATAACAATAATAACGTCAAACTCTAAACTATATCATGGACTTAGGAATATTATATGAGGATTTTGGAAATCCATCCTTTCAAAGAATTTAATTTCATTAATATATAATTATAAATATTTAATTTAATTAATTATAAAGTAACTTAAAGTAAAAAAATAATTTACCTTTTAGTATGAGGAAGAATTATAATTTCTTCACTATTTAATATGGAAATGAGTAAAAAAAATTAATTTACTTTTTGTATGAGGAAGAAATGTCATTTCTTCACTACCAAGAAATACTATTATTGATATTACATGATGTTAGTTCATTCTAAGCTCAGTTTATGTGATATTTAAAACAAAAATATATTAACAACAAAAAATAATTTAGGGTCATCATAAATAAATTATTTCAATGTCCATATTAAATAACATAATTTTATATGTACTTTATATAGCAAAAAATAAAGTAATTTAAATTAAAAAAATTCTTATATTTTCACTTTCTTTAACTAGTCACATGTGTAATTAATTTTTCTTGTAATTTGAAGTTGATATATAAGATTATAAAAATATCAATAACAAATAAAAGTTTAATGTAGGCTATAAATAAAATACTTCAATACAAAGGTTCATTAAAAGATTTTAACATGAAAAATATATAGAGAAAGATTGAGAGCATTATTATTCCACTAATAGTTGTTTTCTAATTCAATATTTGCATAATATGGATTCGATATGTAATATTTTAGAAATTATTAATAATAAAAATAATAAAATGTATGCATATAGGAAAGGAATATGAGGAGGCATGTTTTAACATTTTACTATGGATAGCGTGAATTATAAATAAAATATTTCTTTTTTTTGTTGAAGCAAGAATCGGTCCTTTTATTCACTTGTGGCTAAAATAGGTTACATAAAATACAACAAGTCCAAAGCCAACTGCTCGAGCTCCTGGCCGAGGCCCCACAAAACAAAACAACCTCCTAAACCGTTCGATCTGTCTAACAGATGAGGATCTAAATTTGAACGAAAACAAGAAAACTCAATAAGTCTTTAAGAGGACCCAATGAGGAAATAGAGACCACGGTGAAAAGATTTCAGGTCCGCAAGGGTGATAACCTTCGAGCAAGTATTCCGCCCGAAATTCCCCAATCTCGACCCTGAGGAGAGATGTGCAAGGAAGATAACCTGGTCCCATCGACTTGCACAACAAACCTTAGATGTAGATCTGCTAATCCTAGATCCAACAGCTGTGAAGGATATCGAGCTGGAAAAAAGAGCGAGGAATACCTCCCGATGAAGGCAGTATTCTCTCTCCTCCTTAAGCCACTTGTTGAATGGTTAGTGGCATTGAGAGCCTTCCTATTAAACCACTTAGTGTTTTGAGGGCACCCAAAAACCACTTTAACTGTAACCAAACTACCTTGTACTGTAGCAAAACTCTTGGTGCCGCGGTTTGGCTTCAGACTCTTCCCCCGCTTCCATCCTTCCCACTGTGAGACTCAAATGTGCCAATTCTCTGGTCCTCTGATTGTCGAACTCTTATCATCCATCTATGTGATTTTCAATTGGGTGCTTCTCCTTCATGCACTAATAGTGCTCCTTGTCTGCATGAGCCAGAGTGTGACAGTCCTCATGCAGTTTCCCTATGGGTATCGACTCCCAGGACCAAATCTTGTTGTCTCTTGTACAAAGCACCCCTTCATTATCCAACTAATCCGCCACTATGTTTCCATTTCTGCACACATGAACAAATCTAAGAGTTCTTAGAATTCTTAGGTGAGATTGAATTCGGTGATAGACCTGCGTAAGTCTCCAGTGGTTCGAAACTTTGTCTGGTGCAGTGCCAATGCCTATCTTTTTGACCGAATTAATTATTAATTTCGAGTTAGCCTCTATGATTGTGTTATGTAAATTATATTCAATCAGAATTTCTAATCCTTGCACAATGGCCATCAGTTCTACCATATTGTTAGCGGCATTCCCCAAAATACTATGAAAGATGATTTTTATATTGCCCTCTTCATCTCTTATGGTTCCTCCATAACCAGCATACCCAGGGTTTCCTTTTCAGGCTCCATCTATATTGAATTTCAAAAAACCATGGGGAGGGGGTTACCAACATGCCTTTCCTTCTTATATGTGCCTTGCGATTTTTTTTATGCCCTGAGGGTCGGGCGGCTAAAGCCCCAACAGCTAAAGAATGCAAGCATCCTAGTGACAAGGGGGTTTCTCAGGGGGGTGCTTTAGAAGGGAATTAACAATTTCTTTGAGCTATTTTAAGATCTGAGCCATGATGCTTTAGGTTGAGCCAGATTTGTCCTTGAAAATCCTATTGTTGTGTTCTTTCCAAACATCCCATATCAAAAACCCTGGAATCAGAGTCCAGGCTATGTTGACTATCTCATTATTTGAGAAGTCTTTCCTCCACTTCTTTAAAGTTATAGAGATGTTATTTCCGTTCCTATCTGTTTGATTGAAGATTGAGGCCACCCGGTTCCATAAGGTGGAGGTGAATGAGCAGAGGTTGACAAGGTGATCCATAGTTTCTTCCTATCGACCACATAATTGGCATCTTGAAGGACCAGCAAAACCTCTCTTTCTAAGATTTTCCCAAGTTAGAATCTTTTTGTGTTGTACAATCCACATGAACATTTTGATCTTCATCCAGTGTGGCTTGTGCCATAGGTCCTTCCACATCTTATCAGGACTTGGATAGTTAAGTTCGGTGGCTATTCTTTTGGCTTCTTTAAGGTTGAAGATGTCCTCATTGTTTCTCCCCCATCTTAGTTGGTCATTCAAGGTTGAAGCCAAAATTTTTCTCTTTTCCAGAATCGCTTCAAGACCTTCTGCTTGATCCTTCAAAGGGGTCTCTTCACTATAAACTAGTACCTTCCATCTTCTCCGTTTACCATTGTCCCTTGTCTGATCCCAAAAGTCACTTACCCTTTTCAGTCTTTTATTGATGGTATCATTTTTTATAATGTCCAGTCCTTTTCTGCATAGGTTAGATTCCCGCTGCCAGTTATCCTCCCAAAACCAGGCAAGATTCCCATTTCTGATCTCCCAGAAAATATGTTTCTGAACTAAGGCTATGTTCTCCCAAGCATTGTTCCAGATATGGGAACCCCTGAAGTGTCATGTCATACAAATGTGGTCCCTTTCTTGCTAGTCCATTGCATTTCTGTTTCCAGAGCTTAGCCCAGGGGTTTCTCATTTCCATTAGCCATCTCCACCAAAGTTTTGCCCCCAAAACTTTTCTTAGAGTGATCGGTTCATGGAGACCTAAACCACCGTGGGTTTTGGGTTTGCATAGCTTGTCCCAAGCTACCAGAGCCCATTCCTTTTTCTCTTCCCCTTTACCCCAAAGAAAATCTCTTTGGATATTCCTGATTTGTTGTGAAACTCACGTTGGTACAGGCAGAGTTGAAAACATGAAAATTGGAATGGTTTGTAGGACTGCCTTTGTAAGAACAAGCCTACGTGCTAAATTCAAATATCCTCTTGTCCAATTACTGACTTTATCCTTCAGTTTATTAGTTACTGGCTCCCAAACTTCTTTACTCAGAGGTTTGTCAGTGAGAGGCATTCGCAGATATTTGGATGGAAGATGATCTCTTTGAAAGCTGAGAATTCTGGAGAGATTTCTTTGAATAGAAATATCAGTATTGAAAAAGAAAACTTTTGATTTTGTAAGGTTTACCTCTATAATAGCCGCCATCACGAAATCATGTAGGATTTGTTTGAAAACTTTGGCTTCCTTGACTGTGGGTGTGCCCTGCAACATAGTGCCATCCACAAATTGTTGATGAGTCAATGTGTCCCCATTTTGAGTGAGTTTGAGTCCCTGGGTTCTTCCTTCTGCCTTGGCTAAATTAATCACTTCGCCCAATCCTTCCATCATGAGAATGAAGAGGAAGGGGGACAGAGGATATCCTTGCCTGAGACCTCTCGATGGCTTGAAGGTTCTGGATGGAGAGCCATTAAGAAGGATTGAACAACTGGTTGTGGTAACTAGGGCCATGATCCATCTTATCTAGTTCTAGTTAAAGCCATATGCTTTAAGAACTTCCATGATGTATGACCAGCTTAGCTTATCATAATCTTTGGCTATGTCAAGTTGTATTATCATACCTACTTGCTTATTAGTCTTGAGGGAGTGAACCACTTCATCAGCTTGAATAATATTATTGAGAATTTGTCTACCTTCCACATATCCAGTCTGCTCCTTTGACACAAGAATTGGGAGAAGAGGTTTGAGTCTGTTAGCAATAACTTTGGAGATGATTTTATGCACCACATTGCATAAGGTTATGGGTCTAAATCTATCTGGTGTTATGGCTTTTTCCTGTTTAGGGATTAAGGCTATGAAGGAAGCATTAAGCGCTTTTAGAACTGTTCTTGATTTTCTCGAATCCTCTACCACATCAAGGATATCATGTTTGACTGTTTCCCAACATGTTTTGAAGAAGTCAACATTGAAACCATCCAGGCCTGGAGCCTTTTCATTGTGCATCTCTTTGATCACTCCTTTGACCTCTTCTTCCTTCACTGGCCTATTGAGATTATAATTGTCTTCCTTGGTTACCAGTTTTGGAATATGCTGAGTGAAGCTTTTAATAAATTGAGATCGGTCTACAATGGTCTCCTTTGCTATGCTTTGAAAATGTTGTACCAGAACAGATTCCATTTCCTTGTGAGTATTTAGCTCTTTCCCTTAAGGATCTCTGAGTTTTGTGATCCGATTGTGTGCCCTGTGTTCCATGGTAGACTTGTGAAAGAACCTAGTATTTCTTTCCCCTTCTTTAATCCATTGCACTCTTCATTTCTGTCTCCAGAAGATTTCCTCTTGCAGGCATCTGTTATCCCATTCTTGTTGGAGAGAATCTGCCTACATTTTCCTTTCCTCTGTAAAGCCTTCTGTGATGAGAATTTGGCTGGTTTCTTGTAATTTCTTTTCCACTTCTCTTTTGGCTTTGAAGATATTTCCAAACTCATTTTTGTTCCATTCTTTAAGCCTTAGCTTGATTTGTTTGAGTCTATGTTGTAGGAGGAACATTTTTGTGCCTTGAGTGGGCATGTCTTCCACCCACCATTTTCCAATATTAGTGATGAAGTCAGGATGAGTGAGCCAGACATATTCAAACCTAGAAGGTCTATTCCTTGGAGTGCCAATGAATGAAGCTTTTAGCTAAATGGGCCAGTGGTTCGAGCCGCCAAAAGGGAGGATCAAAGCTATCATGGTATGGCCAATGAGAAGGAGGTCCTCCAAGATAACGAATCTGTCTAGTTTTGAGGCAACTTGAGAAGCTCCACCTCTCTTTTTATTCCATGTGAAGGTACCATTTTTTGTTTCCATATCCACCAGTCTCATGTTGTTTAGGAAGTTCTGGAAGGCAATTGAATCTCTTCCCAGTGTTCTGGTCCCTCCTTTTTTCTTTGTGAGAGATCTAATCATGTTGAAGTCCCCTCCCAGAATCCAGGGCATTATTGGGTGTCTCTCTCTTAGCTCCTCCAGTGAGATGAGGAGCCTGAGTTTATCTTCAAGATGTTGAGGACCATAGACATTTGTGATCATGTAACATTCCTTGTCCCCCAAAGGTTGGATAACCATTGATAGGTAGTTTCTGGATGCCTCAGCATCTAGGATTTCAAATTTATGAGGATTTCATAAAGTGAGAATTCCTCCTACTGTATTATTTGCTTTGACTTCTAGGTACTCATATTTTATAAGCCATTTGCTATGTCTTTCTCTAATTTTTTCTACAGAGCATTTTGTTTCTTGTATAAACACCATATCTGGTTTTTCTTCTTTTATTATGTTACTAAGATTTCTTTGTTTTATTTTACTTCCTAGACCTCTAATGTTCCAAGTTGTAAGCTTCATAATGATGGGTTTGTAAAAGAGTAACTGGTGAGATCTTTCATCTTACCTGAATTAATCATGAGTTTCCCACACCCTGTCAGCAGCTCATTCTATCTCTTCCTTCCTCTTTTCTTGCCTAGGTTTTTGGTGGACTAAAGTTATCTCCATTGATTTAACCCCTCTGTTCTCCTGGCTATCGTGATTCCTTTTGACTCATGCAGCCTTTGTTTGAGACCTTCGGAGGAATGGTTGTTGTACTCTGTCAAACTCCTCTTGTGGTAGAGAGTCAATCACTTTGTTGGTTCCCTACTCTAGAAACTTTTCTAGATCAATATTCTCCCTCTCAAGAATCTCCTGTAGGTCATGGTCCTTCGTACTGCCTTCACTTGGGGTCATCTCATGGTCCCTGCCAAGTTCCATAGTGGTTGTTAGGTCCTCCTTTTGTTCATTGTTTTCCTATATGATTTCCATGCTATCCTCATTTTCCTTCTCTGTATGATTGTCCTCCGGTTCCTTGTTCGTTCCATTCTTTCCTTCTCCTTATAAAATCTCAAAATTGTTATGACTTGGTAGCTTATTATCGCTAGGTTTCTTTTGGTACCTTTTCCCCCTCCTTTCCCTCTACCTACCACTTTGGTGAAACCTTCATGGTATTTTCCTGTGTTGGTGTTTTGGATGTCCTCCCTTTTGTTGAGTGGGCAATCTCTGAAGAGGTGCCCATGCTCATGACATTTACGGCACCTGAACGAGACGTGTTCATAGTCGACCGCCTGTATCCATTCCTCATCATATACTTCCAGGATGACTTCATTAGGGAGTGCTCCCGATGAGTCAATCTCTACACATATGCGGACGAAGGAGGTATATTTACCTCGTAGAGTCGCCTATGATATTTTGATAAAATGACCTAATTTATTGCCTATAGCTTTTAAGGATTCAGGCAGCCAATAATCTAAAGGTAAGGAGTATAATCTTATCCATATTGGGACTAATGTAAACGTTTCTCACTCTGGGACAAAGTTCATCACCCAAGGTCGCATGTAAAGGCCTGCGGCAGCATAGAAGTAGGGTCCTCCTTTGAATACTCTGTCTTTGTCCTCTAGGTTAGTGAAAACCACTGTGAAAAACCACTTGGACCCAAGATGTAGAGTTATTTCTCCCTTTGGTTTCCAGTTGCTTCTTATCCATGTGTACAACACTTTCTTCGTGGGCCATATACCCATAAACTTACATATGACAGCGTAAGTTGCTATGTGATCTCTGTGCACCTTAGTGCAAGATCATTTAAGACCACCCGTGGTTTGATGTTTGTCTTGGGCTTGCAGGGTCTTGTCATAGATTTGTTCTCAGTTCTTTGACTTCTTTCTCTTAATTTCGTTTCCCTCCTAACTTCCTCATGGATGCCTTCCTTTACAAGGGATTTGTTGCTATCCGGCTGTTGAGTGCCAGTTGTCTTTGTCTCTGCCTCCATTGGTTTCCAAAAAAAATTCAGACTTTCCTCCTTGCTTCTGTTTGAAACCACATTACTGTAGGAGGGAGTGGATATCCCCCATCCGTGCTCCTCCTTAGTTACCATCTCGCTCCTGTTGCTCTCTGTTCAAAACCCTAGTCCCCCGGATCAGTTTTTTCTTGTCACAACCTTTTTCATGATATGATACTTGCATTATAAATAAAATATTTCAATTTCAATTACATAAATGAAATGATATTTTAAGGTCCACGAAACTAAAAATAGTCTATGAGACCATTAGTTCTCTGTTTTTTGCTCTTTGCAATTCAGTCCTTTTCCAATTCAAATTGATGATGAGCTGACCCAACCTTCCAACAATCTCCTCGCTAAAAATACAATACCAAGAAACTGATGCTAACATGTTGTCATAACTTTTTCTGATGTCTTTGAATGCATCACATTCCAAAATGAAATGTTTTTCCGATTCCACAGCCCCAAACGTGCAAAATGTACACACCCTTTCTTCCCAAGCTTCTTTAGGCCTTTTCCACCGTCCTGTTTCACACCGAAGTTGATGTGAGTTGGTCCTTAATTGAGCAATAAGAACCTTTTCCCTCCACGAAATGCTAGCTCCAATGAACTCTTTTTGTTGTAAATCACACATAGGGTTGAATTCCTCAATGTAATATTTCTTCTTTCTACGCAATTCTTTTCCCCATACCCTTTTACGAAACTTCTCCATAACAAAATCCTTTAGCTCCTTGCTATTTGTGGGACATGCATTGAGGTAGATATCCCATTTTTGCATCCATGTGTAGTTTTGTTTCATCCATGTTTTCTTTCTTTCACTGATGCCTTCATTGAAGATAAAATTAGGCCATCCACCTACTCTCATTTGTTCAATTCTTTTTAGGTATCTTATGAGCCACACCATAGCAATTACTTTAATGGAAGTTGTTCCTGTTTCACTCAACATTATCTCATAAGGTACCGAACTTTTTATTTTGAACTTGCTCATGATCAAGCATTTTTGGATTTTCTCAATTTGTTTCCATTTTGAGATGAGAGTGCTACTAGCCCACAATTCACACCCATATAGCATCACTGGACAAACTAGGAGTCCAAAAAGCACTTTAATCGTTTTCCAATCCCATAACTCTACCTCTCTACATCTTTTTTGAAGAGCATATAATGCTTTCCACCCTCCTAAAATTCTCTTCTTTCTGCAGTCCTCCCAATTGAGTTTGTTGTTGAAATCAATCCCAAGGTACTTATACTCCTTTACTTCTTCAATAATGTTGTCTTCAAAGAAGAAAGTATGCTGGCTTTGCTTCCTTTTATTAGAAAAAAACATTATTTTGGTCTTGCTAGTATTGACTTGTATCCCCACTGCTCTACAAAAATGCTCAAGGGCATATAAGTGCATTTGCAATCCATGGGCTGATTTAGAAATCAATACAATATCATCAGCATATAAAATAAGCTTTATCACAAACTCCCCCAACCGAACACCATCTCCACCTTGCAGATTTAACCACTTTTCCAATTTATCAATATATAGACAAAAAAGAGTGAGAGATAGAGGGCAACCTTGCTTGACTCCAATGTCACTTCTAAAGCTTTCTGAAATCCCTGCTGAGGTTCTAATTTTGATTTTCACTTCTTCATAAAGTCTATGGACAAAGGCTCTATAATGCATAGGAATTTCAAGTTCTTCCATTCTACACCACAACTTATCCCTAGGGACTATGTCAAATGCTTTTTTGAAGTCAACAAAGCAGCAAAATACTTCTTCTTTGTCCTCCCAAACCTTTTCAACAATATGTCTCAACGTGATGCCATGATCCACTATAGAATGTTTTGGCCTAAAACTTGCTTGTCCTCTTGCCCTCTTTCCTTTTACTTCTGCCCACTTGCTAATTATGTCTTCTACCATGCTGCCGAAAAGCTTTGCAAACAAAGGATTGATCATAATTGTTCTATAGTTGGATGGATTATTAATGTATCCACTTTTAAAAAGGGGTATTGCTAGGCTGGTTGTCTAGTCTCTTGGGAATCCTTGTTGAATGATGTTGTTGAATATTTTCCTGATGTGCAGTGTAAGAGTGTTCATTCCCCATTTTACATACTCTGCTTGAAGTTCAACCAAGTCCTTTGCCTTTCCTATTTTTAGCTTCTTAATTCCATTCTCCACCTCCTATAATGTGAAGAGCTTTGAATTTGTGTTGATCCTAGGGGGGACTCCGCCTCAGATTCTTTCTCATAGAGTTGCCTTGCATATTCAAACCATTGATTGGTTGTAATGTTATTTTCAATTTGCTTCTTCCTTGGTTGCAGTTCCTGCCAGAAAAGTTTTGGATTATTCTTGCTTAAATATATTAACTCTTCTCTCCTTGTTTGCATGAACTCATCTTTTTTCCTTTTTAGTATCTGCTTATATAACTTTACATTCATCTTCTCTTTATCTACCTTTTTCAAGGTTCTCCTTGCCATTTTGCATTCCTCATCAAACCAAGCATTTATAGGAAAGCAATTTGATTATGATTTCCTACTTTTTACTCTTTTGCACTTCTCAAGTGCACTTTGGATTATATTTGTTAACTCATGGCTACTGAAGCATTTGAAACTATTTTTCTCTTTCTGAATTAATCTCTCTACCATTGTCTTGAAGATAGTACCATTTTCTTGTGTTAGAATAATTTTTCCCCTTGATAGCGATTTTTGAGAGCATTGGGTTTTCCTCTTATGCTGCCTTTCTTCTAACCATGATAATCTTATAAAAATTGGGTTATGGTCTGATTTTAAGTCCCAAATATGCTCCCCAATACTAACTTCATTTATCTTTTCTATTAAGCTTTGTGAACACATCACATAGTCAACGTCACTTGCCCCTTTGTATTGTTGCAAGTGAAGTTCCTAGACCTTTTCCATCTATCTAGACCATTGCAAATAATTAAGTTGAAATCCCAACACAGTGTAAGCAACAAATCTCCAAAATTATTGCTAACTTTGTCATCTTCTGAACACCTCACCCATTGGGGATTCTCCTCTTCAGTGAGCCAAATATGATTGCTATCCTCTTTGCAACAAAGGATGCTAGCTTGATTATTTGTTGTTATAGCATTGAAATCTCCCACTAAAAGAACTTCTCCCTGCTGAGAGTACACGACAATATCTTGTTTTAAAGCTGCATATGGATCCTTGTTGTCAAGCCCCTTATTTTTGTAAGTTTTTGAGACTTGAGGGGAAAAGTAGCATGCTGCAATTCTTATGTCATTCTCATTCTCTGGTATTTTCAACCATAGATATTGTTTACTTGCATCTTATTTAATTAATTGAATGTGATGGCCTTCTTTTTATTTCACTAAAACTAAAATTCCCCCATACCCTTTGCCATTTTCTACTACCTTGTTCCAAACTGCCAACTTCAAATAACCGTCAAAACAAGAGTTTTGCAACCATCATGCTTATGAGTTTCCATGAGACAAATTATGTCTCTACCTTCCGCAATAGGCCCTAACCTAGGTCCCCTCCTCTAAGGGTAACCTATACAATTCCAACAAACTAAACTTAGGTAGACCTGGGTAGGATTTCACTGCTATGCAGTTTGGCACATAAGACTCAAATTTGAGTCTTCACCCCTTTTTGTCCATGGTGCTCTTGTTGTTTTCGTCTTTATTATTGAATTCTCTGGTTTTTCTTTATTGTCAACTCGCTACCCTGATTTTCCTAGAGGCCCAAACACTGCAATAACGACTTTCCCGTTGTACAACCATGCCCTTTTCCCTTTATTTCTTGTTGTTCTAATTTTCTCCACTTCATCCCTTCTCTCCTCTTGTTGTTTTTTGGTTAAATCTTCATCAAGGAAGAAGTATGAGCCTTTCAAGAGTTTATTTTTGCCCAAAAGTTGTCGTTTTTCTTATACGCTTGCCATGGTGACTTTTATGGGTTGAGGCCTCTCTTCACATATCCTCCCAACCCTTCTTGCTTGGCAAATTTTCCCTTTCAATGTAGTTTTTCTTTCATAAAGTCTCTTGTCAAATTGAGAGTACTTTCATTCTTCCCATAATCTCTTATTCCCCTGATTATAGAGTTTGTTTTTCTGTCTTGTCTTTCTTTTTGTTCTATTTCATGTGCTTTGCGATCACTTGCATCTTCTTCTTCCTCTGTCCTTATGTAACCATTAGTGTCTTCAGCTCTAGATTTGATTTCTTTTGGACTATCTTTCCCATTGTTCATTTTTGCCTTCTCTTTGGAAATGTCTGTTTGCTGAGATACCTGTGTATTTACCTAAGTTTGTTTAGAAATTATCACATCTCTGTTTGTTGTTATTACTTATTTCATGTTTTTCCATTCTTGTTTCCCTGTCTCTAGAGCCTTTGTAACATTGTTACATGTTCTTTTAAAATTATATTACCTTCCATTAGACATTGGTTTGCAACTATGATCTCTGAAATTTTGCAGTCTCTTTCCTGTTCTCTAGCTTCCAAAATTTTCAGCCTTGTTCTGACCTTCATCAGTTCTTGGACATATAGATCTGATGACCAAGTAAGAGGTGTAGATGTGGGAGTGTAAATGATTGATTCTTCTTTATTTTTGTTTCTCTTATTTATTTTCTTTTTCTTGATCTTGATCTTGATCAGTTTTCTTCTCATTTGTCCCCATTTAAGGCGAGCAATCTTACGCCTTAAAATGCCCTCATATTGCTTTGCGTTTACCCAAATCCACCTTCATGTTTTGTTTGTTGAAGCAACTTTGACTTGACCCAAATGATTTGCTTCCACAAAGTCTGAAATTTCCTTGCTCTTTACGCCTTGGCTCTTCTGAGCGTTTTCCATGTTCTGAACATTTACTTATTTAGAAGTTAACTGCCTCATTGCTCTGTGCTCACGAAACCTTGTTCACACTGCCTGTCCACTATGCTCACAAAACCCTGTCCTCTGCTTGCCCACCTGTTCACGTTGCCTGTTACCTGTAAATAGTAAAATGTTGAACATGTGGAACCAAAAAGGTTCAAATCTGAGCCTCCAGATAACCGCTTAAAACCTTTAAATTTCTCTAGCCCTGTGCTCCGAGTTGCAAATGTCTCCGAAAATGTTCAAAATCCAATCTTCCAGAACCTGAATTTGCTTAAAAATAAGAACCTCAGACCTACACGCAATCAACATGGAAATTTTAAAAGTTGGCCTCCAAACTCCAGCGAAGATTGAATTAAGGCAAGTGGTATGGTCAGCGGCAAAGAAGTAAATTGGCTAAACATTAATCCTGCTTCTTTATTCTGTAGGTTGTACCAATTTCTCGTCGGCCATCAAGTGTCGTTCATTTTGGAATGGAGTGTCTTGTGAACATCCCTGCCATGGCGGAATGCAGCATTGTTGCAGAGAATCGAGTTTCAAAGAACTCCTTATAACGAGCACCACTTTTCCGACTTTTCCTTAGAGAGAAAACTTCTAAAAGATAGTTCAGACGATGCAGCTTGTTTCCTATGTGTTTCATACAAAAAGAGGACTTTTATCAATACCCTGATTATGGAATCTGGCTGGCGAGTTTGCAGCTAGATCCATATATACTAGCCTAGATCCATCTTAACTTAGAATCTACCAAGCTCCTAGAGGGATCAAATCTCTTTTCACTTTAAAAGATGTTTGCATCACAAGAGATTTGATCCCTCTCTGAGCTTGGTAGGTCTAGAATTAAGATGGATCTAACTAGTACAATAAAAAAATAAAAAATAAAATACAACCTTTGTAATGTATGAAGTGTTTAATAAACCTATTTAATAAACCTATTTAATAATAATAATAATAAAATTAACAATAAAATCTTAATACAAAATGAAACAATTATATATATTTATTCCAAATATCAATTAACCTTAATATACCAAACAATATTAAATAACATCAAAAATAAATCCATAGAGAAAGGTGCGAAGCAAAGGGAGAGGGAGGGATGAAATCGTTGGATCGGCCCATTGAAAAGGGCGAGGGGCAGGGAACTTGAAATTGCTCGACCGAAGGGAGAGGTACGCTAAGTGACTCACCAAGTGAGTGCAGCTTTATAACGACGACAAGGATAGAGAAATGAATGCTAAAACCATAAACTTCTTATTCAAAAATATTTTTAAACACCAATATAAATTTAAAAGATTAAATATTTACATAACACTTATTATACTAACATTTTAAATCTAACTCTTTTATAGTTGATACTAATCCGATCATATATATAATTCTGTTATAGGTATAAAACCTAGATAGGTGCCACAATTAAATCCAACCCAAACAAATGAACTCAAAATCAACTTTTATATTTATTGAAATTGGAAAACCCAATGTGAGAATAAGAGCTCAAAAATTCAATTTCAAAGCAACATATCTATGAGCTTGTTAAAATTAAGTGACATCTCATATTTTTTTTCTTAAGATTAAAGATTTAAGAAAATGACTGTAGCTCTGGTACTCATAGAAGCAAAAAGTAAAACACCCCTTTCAAATGGAGAAACTTATATTTTGAAACTGGGCAACCACTCCAAACAAAAGGAGAGCTAATAAAGGCAATGTTTGAAAAGAAAAATGATTATGTTGCGCTCTTACTATTACTCTTGATAGAAGGGGGTGGAGAAGATCCAGTAAAAGGAGAACAGGAGATCCTGTATGCCCACAACACATATCATATTATACACGAGATCCAAAGGAGAGCTAATAAAGGCAATGTTCCAAAAGAAAATGTTGCACTCTTAGTATGTGAAGGAGATCCAATAAAGGGGGACGAGGAGATCCTCCATGCCCACAACACAAATCCTGCATGCCCACAACACATCATATTATACACGAGATCCAAAAGAAGAGCTAATAAAGGCAATGTTCCAAAAGAAAATGATGATGTTGCACTCTTACTATGTGGAGGAGATTCACTGGAGGGAGGAGGAGGGGATCTGGTAGAGGGGGAGGAGGAGATCCTGCATGCCCACAACACATATCATATTATACATGAGATCCAAAAAAAAGAGCTAATAAAGACAATGTTCCAAAAAAAAATGATGATACTGCACCTTTACTGTTACTCCCACTAGAAAAGGGTATAAGAGATCCAGTAGAAAGGGAGGAAGAGATATTACATGCCCACAACACATATCATATACAAAAGATCCAGATATCTTTATACTCAACTTCCGCATTTAATTCTATTCTTTGATAAGAAAATTAAAAAAATAATATTTAAACTTATGTAAAATATATAAAATCAAATACATTTAAGGAATAAAATATAATTATTTTTATCTATTTTTTATTATATTAATAAATTCTAATAACATACATGAATGAAAACGGCAAAAGGCACTTAACTGAGCATTGTTTCCATTCACGGTCAAAATGGCAAAAGGAAAAGCAATAATGTCTTACAAAAATGGTGTATGGGGATATTTTTATTATATTTATAAGTTCAAATAATATACCTAAAGTCTATATATGGAAAAGGTAAGAGAGATTAAACCTAGAGTGCTGTGGTGTTTCGATTCATTTTCAAAAGGTTTTATTTTATATTTATATATATATTCATTCTCACAAAATTAGAGTGAGAGGGAAGATGAATATAATAATATTTAAAAATATGTAATTATTACAACAAATATTTATAAAATATATAATAATTTTAATAATATTTTCATTATTCATATTATTAAACCTATAGTAATTTTAATATTATTTTTCATTATCATATTATTAACAAGAGATTGAATTTAAACGAGGGAAACAACAGTCATGCTATTTAACTAGTAGAAATAATCTCAATTGATATTTTTAAATATATAGATAAATTTTGTGCCTTGATTTTTTTGGTTTATCAAAATTATACACTTTCACTAACTTAAAAATTTCAACCCTTTCTCTAAATTTTAAACTAGATTATGAGAAAAACGGTTTGGAAATTCAAAAATTTATCGAGGAAGAGAAAATGAAAAAAACTGGTATTGAAAACTGGTATTCAACTGGTATTTTTAGAATAGGTTGAAAAAAGTTTCATCAAACAAAATTTAGTACATCTAAATTATGAAATTTCAATGTACTTACAATTTTAATAATTATTGCGAATTTTAAATTATGCAATTTCAATGTATTTACAATTTTAACAATTATTGTGAATTTTAAATTTTATTTTGCTAAAAATATTAATAGAAAATTAGAAAATATAGTTTCACTGATAAAATAAAAGGCATTGTTTAGGGAGGCCATAAATTGGTGAAAATGATTTTTTTGTTAGAATCTCGTGATTGTTTTTTTTTTCAAAAAAAAAATTGATTATAAAATTGTTTGAATTGTTTTTTTAATGGTAGAAATAGATTCAACACCATCTAAAAATCCATATGTATCCAAAATTTTTAAAGTTTGACAACTATAATCTAGATTTCCCAAATTTTATTTTACTATATTTTAACCAAAAAAATTATACCAAAATTTCCACTATTTTCCAAAAATAATTTATAGCGTGACTAAAACTACTTTAAAAATAAATCACAGACTAGGCTAAAAAGAAATGGTGCGCAAGGTTAAGAGTTGTACGATTAGAAATCAATTTGTTTCCATTATCTATCTCTATAAGGTTTAAACTTAAAATTTGAAGATTGAATCTCATATAAACTTACTTAATTACATAGTTAAATACAATTCATTGTTATTGATGTAAAATTAAATTAAATATTATACATATCTTTTACGTTACATCATGTAATTAACAAAGTTTATACTAAATTAATATTCAAATTATTTGGAATATAATGATATTTATAATAGGACAACAAATATATTTATGTAAATGTTTGAATATACAAATGATATGATTTGTTGTGGTTAGTCTCTCTAATATATAAAATATCTAGAATATGGTAATATTGACAAATAATATATTTATATAAATGTTTGAATGTATAAGTGATATGATATGTCTGGTTACAAATTATGGCTTGTTTATGCACCCAAGCAAGTGTCTTTTCATAAGGAGTCATGTGTTTTGGCACGTGCTCTTTTATAACTAATTATGTTCATAGCAGTTTATCATGTCACTTGCGGGAATTGAACTTGGGTGGGGACAATCCCAAACATTCTTCCCAACCAACCAAAATAAGCTCAATGTCATTCTTTGTTATTTGTAATTATTCATAGGCTAAATTAGAGGAAAGATGACGGAAAAATGAAGAAAAAAGCGACACCAATGATAAAAAGGCATGAGAGAAACAATTCATAGCTTTTGGTCATTACAACTTTTGCTCAACTTTTGACACTTTCGAGTTGAGCTCTTTTTCATTCTTTCTTACACTCTTGCACACTTAGATCATTCTTGGATCATTCTAACATTCATTTGGACTTGGAAACACAAGCAAGGAAAGCAATGGGGCACAAGGAGACAATTTGATCAACAACTAGAACATGCTTACTTTGCAAGTAATAGGTTGCATGTGTGATCTCCTTGTTAGTTTTTGGATGTATCGTATATGCATGTGGCTCCTTCATTATGTGTTGCCATTGGCATGGATATTTTCCTGGATTAAAAGTGATTTTAGTGTTGCTTTTCCATTTCATGGATAACCATGATGTAGTGGGTTCCCCATTTGGTTTTTGATTGGTTCTCCGGTTTCCCATGGCTGTGTATTAGAACAAATTATCTAGAGCCTCAAAAGAACTTGGATTCCCTGGAGGCTATGGGTTGAGATGTGAGATTTCTAGAGCCTTGTAACAACTCAGGTTCCCTAGAAGATATGGGTTGAGTTACTAGTTCTTGGAGCCCTAGACAACTTGGGTAGAGACCAATCTGGTTGATGGTAGTGATTTATGGACTGTATAGGCCAGATCATTATGCTTGAGGGTTCAGGTGGTTTGGCCTCTGGAACCTTTCGTTGGTTTTATTTTGGTTTAACACTTATGATCCAACATTCATACTTGGAATATGGCACGGGGGTGATTGGCTAAAAGAGAGATTTTGTTCAATCGAATATATGGTTAGGTGGTATGTTGAAGTCCCTGACTTTGTTGGAATTTTCATATGTTAATACAAGTTATTTTCCTATTGTGATCTACGAGCACTTGTAGTGGTTATTATGGTGATCTTATGGTTGATTTGTCATAGTTTATATTATGATTATACGATGATTATATGCATGGTTTTATTATGTGTTGTAGCTATGGCTCTTGTTCATGATTTGATAAGTTATTGGATGGTTGGTGAATGTGTGGACTAACAAGTGTTGCTGCAACTAGCTTAAGAGGGCATAAAGTCTTCTTGGTGATTTTTCGATGAAGTTCAAAAGCTTATGATCAGATATGCATTCATGGCTTGTAGCTTATATGTTTACTATCTATTTGATGAAATGTCTATCCTGAATTAGGCATGTCTAGTTCAAGATCTTGCTCAAGTTTTGATTGTTGAGCATGGTTATCATCATTTTCATGATTCTGGAAAGTTACAGGCAATTTTAGGTGGTGGTCTAGAGGCTAGCCTTAAAAAGTGGCATAGATCTCATGACCACATGCACAAAACAAGAAATTTTAGGTCACAATTACATGCAGATAAGTTTATGGGTGCGTTTGGAGCCTCATAACCGCATGCATAGTATGCCAAGGGTGTGGTTGGGGAGTAAACTTAGTGAAAATGAGTTCCAGCTCAGGGATTGATCACCAGGAATGCTTGGTACGCTCATGAGTGATATACAGTCTCTGAGGGATGTTAGTTTGTTTCCGGTTTGTAGGTCACACTTCCAAAACTGAAATTTGGAGGTCGGGTCATATCATAGTGACACTCAACTCATGTTTACCCTAGAGCTTGTAAAGGTGGGTAAATGTGGGAAGGGTAAATACATGGTGGTATTAGGGCTTCTAAGTTCAAACACTTTTACTAGATGGGGTAAATGCATATTGTTATGTATGCATGTTAATTGTTTATGTGTCTACTATGTATGCCATTGTGATGGTTATGATTATTATGCGTGAGGTCATTATTGCAATTTTGTGTCAGCATGTATGGTGTTGATATGTTGATGTCATTATGTATCTATATCATGTTAATCTAGATTGATTGTGTACATGAAATAACCTCCCCTGAAACACACTGAGGTATGATTTTGATTATGTCTCTATTTGGTTTATCTAACATGACATGTTTGCAAGAGATAGAAGATCAGAGATGAAGAGCAGAATGGTGGACTACAATTCACATGACTCCCCTTATAGGCATGATGTGAATTCTATGGAATAGGAAAGGTTAGTTGGGCAACAAGGAGAAGAGTACAATCTTGATTTAGCAGATACGCTGAGGAGTATGAGGGTAGAGCTCAAAAGTTTCAAGGAAGAAAATAACAGGTTGATTGATGCACAAGAAAAACTTGCTAGAGCTCAAGAAAAGCAAGCCGAAGTTAATCCAATCATCCTTCAGAGCCTTTCAGATTTAAAGAGACAGGGATAGCTAAGGATCAATCATGAACATGATGAAAAGACAAACAGGGCATATGGAAAAAGGTCTCATAGAGGACTCATGTTGGATATGGATGACATAGTTAGAGGTGGCAGATTTGTGAATACACTTGACATGCGAGATTGCACTCATGGGTTTTATTCTAGTTCTGGTTCTTTGAGACATCATTGTCATTACTTCCAAAATCCTTATAGGAGGAGTGAGAAGTAGTACTTTCCAGGAGAGTTCAAGAAAGCCAAGCCTCCTACTTTTGATGAGGATGTGAAGAAATCGGAATATATAGAAGCATGGTTGTTTAGGATGAAGAAATTCTTCAGATTGCATGATTATTCAGAGAATATGAAAGCCGAGATAGTTATCCTTAATCTCAAGGGAAAAACAAATATCTGGTGGGAAAATGTGAAGCATGTCAAAGGCATTAGGGTAGAGAAGCTGAGTTGGCATGAGTTTAAAAGACTCTTTTGGAAGAAGTACTTGTCTGAGAGATATTATGACAGAAAGGCCAAGGAGTTCTATGAGTTGAAGATGGGTTCCATGATAGATGAAGAGTACACGGCCAAGTTTCTGGATTTGTTGAGGTATGTGTCCTACCTCAAGTATGAGAAGACAAAGGTCCAAAGGTTCATCAGTGGATTGCCTTTAGTTTTTAAAGATTAGATTAGGTATGATGAGCCTCAGGCATTGAAGGAAGTCATTGGGAAGATGAAGCATTGTTATGATATTTCTAAGTGCAAGTTTTAGCCCAAGCGAGATTGGAAAAGTAATGAGAAGACTAAAGGAAAGTGGGCTAAGAAGCGAGGAAGATTTCAGGATGAAGGTGACAAGGAGAATGTGGCACCTTATAAGAAGTTCAATGCAGTTGAAAGAGGACATGGATTTTAGCCCAAGGAGTATAATAAGGGTAATGGTGGGAAGAATTTGAGGTGTTGGACTTGTGGTGGAGAGCATCGCAAGTGTGAGTTCCCATCACACCCATTTGGGGAATTTTGAGGTCTAAAATGGGCCTCCTATGAAAAATGTACAACCAAAATAAACTTTATAAGAACCAATAGGATTCAATATGATGATGTCAACCATGGGGGATGATTCACCATTTTTGGAGTAAAA
Organism: Pinus taeda; assembly: GCA_000404065.3. Classification (NCBI taxonomy): domain Eukaryota; kingdom Viridiplantae; phylum Streptophyta; class Pinopsida; order Pinales; family Pinaceae; genus Pinus; species Pinus taeda. Next base: position 96,877 of record APFE030742227.1, on the reverse strand, counting down.
AAGAAAAAATATTAAAAAATAATGAAATAATAAAACTACTTTTTTCAACTCTTATTTCCAAATTATTGCCTTATGGGTTTACTTAAAATTCGAGCGACAACACTTGTTGGATGCAAAATTTGATTCCTCATCTAATGAGTACCTATGTTGCATACTTTCGATAGACCCTGCTACATGAAAAATGATAAATACATGAAAAAACATGAGCGTAATAATGTTTTTCATGTATTTCTCATTTTTTATGTAGCAGGGTCCATCAAAAGTATGCAACACGGGTACTACTTGGATGAGGAACCACATTTTGCATCCAACAGGTGTTGTTGCTTGAAATTTAAGTAAACCCATAAGGATATAAGTTGAAAATACATGTTGAAAAAATAGTTTTTCCTTTTTTCCCTCTAAAATTTGATGATGTAATCTAATCTTATTTTATTATTTCCACTATTATTTTATAATTTCCTTAGGAGGCCCATTTTAGATCTCAAAATTCCCCTAATGAGGGTGGCAAGCCTTAGATTTATAATGCTCAGGAGGCACAAATAGTTGGAGATATTGGTCAAAGTATTCCTTGGATTTATGCAATAGTGGATAGCAGGAAGGTTGATCAACAAACGTCCATTATTGAGATGGAAGTTAAGCTTCATGATCAAGTTTTTTCCATTTTGATTGATCCTAGATCTAATTATAGTCTTATTAGTCCTAACCTAGTGGATAAGAGTTGCTTGAATAAATAAGTGGTTGCAAAATCTTGGTTGGTATAGTTGGCAATAGGGACCAAGAGAAGAGTTCATCATTGGGTGAGATCTTGTGCATTTGAGATGAATGGTATGCCTACATCAACACATCTAAATTTGTTTCCTTCGGGTTCATATAATAACTTTTTGGCATGGATTGGTTGTTCATTCATAATGACACCTAATTCGAAAGATTATTGTAAGTATTGTCAGTTATGTGTTTGGGCAAACCACGAGACATTGGAATTGGAATCCCAAGGGTCTCTCCACTTATGTATAAATTTGTGATATGGCTAATGAAATAAATAATTTAATTCGTGGAGTTACCTCCTGGCCTAACATGGTATCAGAGGCAAATCTTTTTTAGCTTCCTCCTCCTCCTGTAAATCATATTTTCTTGTCATTATTCTCTACTACATCCTCTCTCTACCCTAAGTGTCTTAAACGTTGCGTTAACCTACTGTTACTCTCTAGATTTCTACTCTGAATTAAAGAAAGTGATTGTCAAGAGACCTTGTCTTCTCCCCGTGACAAACTTCGTGCTCAATCATCTGGATTTTCAGTGGACTAAAAGTTTGATGTTGCATATATGTTGACTATGCGTTGATGGCATGCCTGGTTCAGTGTGGTGATGGAACACATGATTCTCATTCCAATGTTGTCATGTAAGTGTTGTTTAGTGAGTTGTTATGCTTTTACATTCAGCTATTGAGAAGCCAAGAAAATTCTCACATGTTAGAGCTTGGCGTTGCTACCTCAAGCATTCAAGCTTGACGTTTCTGTCTCACGTGTCTTGGCGTTGCAATATATAATATCAAAGTTAGCACCGGTTGTTGTGCTACCCAAATGTATATACTGTCTGTGAGTTAAACCTTTTTCATTGAGTTAAACATGTTTTTAAGATTGTTAATTTATGTGAAGTCATTTGGAGAATCGGGCTTGACATTGCATATGAAGGGAAAATATATGTTGACTGTGCATAGTATATGCGGTATGTTGCGATGAACTCCCCTTTATATGTTAAAGTTGTGAGTTGAAGTGCATTATGTTAAAGTCGTAAGTTCATGATTTATGAAGTAAATGTTTATGTTATGAAATGCATTATGGTTTATACCTTAATATATGGTGATGTATATTATGAAGTGCATTAAGTTCCCTTGGAAACAATGGTAGTATTAAAGTTAGTTGAAAATTTTTGGATGGTGATATATAATGACTATATAATGAGAATTTCGGATGGTGATATATAATGAGATTTTTTTGGATGGTGGTATTATTGAGACATGAAATTAGTTGAGATTTTTTTGGTTATATATTATATGGCTCATATGTTGGAACTATCATATAATATATTTGTGAGTGGAGGAATACATGTTACATTAAAGTATTAATATAGTGAATTTTTTCCACTAAATAGAATATATCAAGAAAGATTGTGTTTATTTTGGAAATCAAAAGAAGATAGTTTTTTTTTTTTTTTATGATGCATTCACTCATATCAATAGTGGGAGTAGTTCTCACTGGAAAAGAAAACTACCATGAGTGGTCCTAGAAGATAAAGCACACCCTTATTTTCAATGAGTTGTGGAAAGGGATTTGTAAAGGAGAAGGAGACAATGCACCAGAAAAGCCCACTTCATATAAGGATCTTGCCATTTGGGAAAAAAAGAACAACAAGGCCTATGCCTTGATGGCAGCATCAGTAAATAAAAAGGCTAGTTTCCATATTTATCCACTTTCAAATGATTTTGAAGCCTTATATAAGTTGAAGGAATTGTATGGCTCACACTCTGAACTTGAAGTTGTTCAATTTATGATTAAGTTATTCAGTCTGGAGTTGAAAAATGATGACCCTCTTTCCTTAGAATCAAAAGTAGGATCGATTATACATGACATAAAATACACTGGTGTTGAAATAGACATTCCTCTCATAGCTTATGTCAAGGCATGATATCCCACCTATTCAAATTATCTTGAGTCATTGCAAGCAAGTGGAAATCTTAAGGAGATTGTCTTTGACTTGTTGGGTGTGGTGCCTGATTATCTTCATTATTGAAAGGTATCACTGCATTAGACCCTAGTTCGTAATGGGGTGACAATGCTGCCAGTTTATGTGTGCTGCAAGGGGGGTCGCGGGGGGGGAAGCGTCCCCGAGGCTAAAAATAGATGTAAAATTGCCTTGTAAAATGTTCCAATTTCGTAGTCAATCTGGACCGTTCATTAGGTGGAAATCTAATGGTAGAAGTTATATTTAATTTAGGGTTTTTTTCCCTAGAAGGAAACCCCTCACTATATACGAAGGAATTGTATTGTGGCTATGTAGATGTGTATTCTAAGCGAGAAAGAGAGAGGAGATTGTGTGAGAGCAAAGAGGGGATTACAGTGGATCCGCTATAGGTTGTATCTCTTCATTTTGCTACATAATATAAAAGGAAGGATTGGTTGTTTCTCCGTGGACATAGCCCAAATTGGGTGAACCACGTATATTTGTGTCTCTCTTGTTTTATGTGTTTTCTGTGTTTATATTTCTATAATATATTTTATGTGTTCCATTTCTTTGTAATATATACTTTTCTAATATGACTCCCTTGAAAATAAGTTTGCTGGGAGAGGGAAGGCTTTTGGAAAGAAGACATCTCCTATACTGAAGAAGTTGTGTGACTTGCACATAAGGAGATGAATCATGCACACGATTATTTTAGAGGAAGAGGTGCTTGAAGAGGAAGAGGAAGAGGAAGGAGGAATTTTAGAAGTGGGGGGGAGGGGGGGGGGGGGGTGTAGACAGTTCCAAGTAGAAAAGTATGATTTTCTTGCATACAATGCAATAGAGATGGACATGATACTTCCACTTGTAAGTTGCCTTGGGACTGATTTGAGAAGGAAAGAAATGAAGGAAAAGGAAAAATACCTGACAAAAGGAAACATAAAGCACCCAAATCCACTCATTATGTGTGGCACATTGCAACATTGGAGTAACTAAAGAATTATTCAACGCTTCACTTGCTTCATGGAAAGATGATTGGATGCTTGATTCAGGAGCAACTTGCAACATGAATTTCAGGAGAGATTTCTTTGAATAATTCACTGACAATATTGATGGAGCAGTATACTTTGCAGACAAGTCAAAAATCAAGCCATCAGGGCTTGGCACCATCAAGATCAAACTGCCTGGTCTTCCAAACTTTCTTATACATGATGTTCTATACCTCCCAAATTTGAGGAGAAACTTGTTGTATTTGGTCCACATCTGCCAAAAAGGACACTCCATTCATATATTTGATGGCAAGGTCGAGGTCAGAAAATCATCAAATCACTCACTTGTCATGATGGGGATAGAAGAAGGAAAACTTCTGAAGCTACAAGGGACCTCTGATTGTGCACAAAAATTCTAATATAGTTCTCACTATGATGAAGGTACATTTCCATCAAGTCTTTTATGGCATGCTAAATTTGGACACTTGAACTATGACAACCTCCATTTTTTGAAGAAAAATTGTGTTACTAGTTTGCCTACAATTCCAAGGAAACTTAAGTAATGTGATGCTTTTATCTTAGGAAAGCACAACAAAGAGTCTTTTCATCATTCTCATTCCAGAGCACATAGAAAACTTGAACTCATTCATTCTTATTTATGTAGCCCAATGCTTGTTCCTTCTACAAATGGTAATAAATATATGATGACATTTATTGATGACTACACCAGAATGTGTTGGGTTTATTTATTGAAGAACAAATCTGAAGATTTTGAGACATTCAAGAATTTTCATGCATGGATTGAAAATGATGCACAATCTCATATTGGATCTATTTGTACTGATAATGAAAAATAATATACATTAAATGAATTTGAAAACTATCTTCGCCAACGTGGCATCAAACATCGAACAACTGTACCTTATAATCCCCAACAGAACGGAGTAGCTGAAAGAATGAACAAGGCAATCTTAAATATGGTATGTTGCATTATGTTTTTCAAGAATGTTATACTAATGTTTTCGTTTGATTCAATTCTATGTGTTGTATATAAAGAATAGGTGTCCATATAATGCTATAAAAAACAAGACTCCCTATGAAATGTGGTATGGCCACATTCCTTCGGTAAGGCATCTCAAGGTTTTTGGTTCCACCTATTATGCCTTGATACCCAAGGAACAGAGAAACAAACTTGGTGCAAGGAGTCACAAGTGTATCTTCTTGGGGTACTCAAATGCCTCCAAAGCATATTATCTCTATGATGAACTCAATAAGAAGTTTATAATATCTAGAGATGTGATTGACAAAATTGGGAGAACAATCTTGATTCAACCCCAATTCAATTAACTGAGCAACCTAGGACATCCTAGAAAGGTCCTCCAAAATGGATGACAAAGACACTTGAAAGTGTTCTTCCAAATGAGGTTGGAAAGACAAGAACAAGAAGCTCAACCAAACATAATGGAGGTGATGTAGACAATCTTGATTCACCTATTGATATAGATGTTTATTATGATTATGAACTGAATTTGTCTACAGATTTCAAACTATCTTCCTTCAAAGAAGTCGCTTCTCGTGATGAATGGAAAGAAGCGGTGCAAAAATAATATGATGCTTTGATAAAGAATGACACCTAGAATCTGGTTGATCCTGCATTGGGAACCAAACCAATAGGTTGCAAGTGGGTCTTCAAGAACAAGTATAAAGCAGATGGCTTACTTGACAAGCATAAAGCCAGGCTTGCGGAAAAATGTTTTGCACAAAAGGAAGGGGTCGATTATGAGGAGAATTTTCCCCCGCAACAAAATGTGCTACCATCCAGACTCTCTTTGCCTTAGCAGCTTAGAACGGTTGGAAATTCCATAAAATGGTTGTAAAAATTGATTTCTTGAATGGTGATTTGAAAGAGAATGTATTTTTGTCCCAACCAAAAGTTTTTTTTATGAAGGGTCAAGAACACAAAGTATGCAAGCTTATAAACTCCTTGTATGGCCTCAAGCAAGCACCGAGAGCCTAGTACGAGAAGTTAATTGAGCATCTTATGAAACTCAACTCTAAACATTATGATCTTGATGATGCAACTTTGTTTGTCAATAAAGTTGGAAAAATAATTCTATAGCTTGTGGTGTATGTAGATGATCTTTTGATGATAAGGAACAATGAGAGCTACATTGCATCCATAAACAAGGAAAGGTTTTGAAATGACATATTTGGGATATGTTCACTAATATCCTGGTATTGAAGTAATTCAACAGCCAAAGTTTATATTCCTCTCTTAGAAGAAGTACATTGGAGATCTATTAAACAGGCTTGGCATAGCTGAGTGAAATCCTTTGACTACTCCAATGGAATAGAACTTAGAGCCCACATAAACTAAAGGAAAAGAATTTGATGATGCAATGAAGTATAAACAACTCGTAGGAAGTCTCAACTACCTGACAAATACCAGACCAGGAATTTCATTTGTTGTTGGAATCCTCTCTAGGTTTATGAAAAAACCTTCTGAGGGTCATTGGTCTATTGTAAAAAGAGTTCTAAATTACTTTAAGGGAACTCAAGACTTTGGACTTAAGTATATAGAGGTTGGCTGATCCGGATTTAAACAGGAACACAACAAATTATAAAGATAACCATAAACACAGAAATGCAACAAAAATAATACTTCATTTCATTAATGTAAAATAATGAAATATGCTTACAAACAACAATGGAAATAAACCGGCTAGGGCGATGGTAGCTTATCTTTGAGAAGAGATGTGGCAGCTACATGCCTCTGAACTGTGTTACAATGAGGCTCGAAGGCCTATTTATTATTGAGAAACAATGGAAAACCCTTAACATCCCAAAACCTAACCCTAGAAGGTGAAACGCCAAATTGTGGGCCCCGTTTTGGGTAAGTTGGTACATCAACTTCTCGGGGTCGTAACTTTGGCACCCGATCTTCGTTTGACGTGTACAATAGCTCATTAGAAATATCTATCTGAACACTACAACTTTGGGAAGAGCAACATCAGTCCATGGTCCCATGTTGCTCCCAGATTTCCCAAAAAATGTCGTTTAGGGCCTCAAAACGGCTCTGGAAGTTCAGGACCCGAAAAACTGCTAAAAATAGTAAATTGTGCTATAATTACAGAAACTTAAAAACTGAAAGAGATAGTTGTGGGGGTCCAAGTGGGATAGGTGGGTGGCCACTACATCCACCTGGATCATTCCTCCCCCCCTTAGGAAGCAATGGTCCCCATTGTGTTGAGTTCCTCTATCTGTTGAACTTGGTCCCTGGTGAGTTGTTCTGCAATCTCGGATGTGTCCAATAATGGTGGGAAGCATGGTCGAGGGTGGTACAAATTGAACAATTGGTGTAGGCGAAGGAATGGAGGAATGTTGTGCTTCAATTCATTGTTTCCCACAACCTTGGTAATGTTTTAAGGACCATGTCGGAGTGGTCTGAGCTTTTGATGGGCTCTTGTAAGGCGTTCTTTCTACATATGTAACCAAACTTTGTTTCCCACCTAAAACTTATGTGAGGAGAAGTTGTTTTTGTGTTCTGTCATGACCGTATCCCTTTGTTGCTACTGTTGCGTGGAGGAACCCTTCGCGGGGGTCATGGATGTGGCAACGATCTTCCCCTTACTTTGGGAGCGAACCAGACAAAAAATGAATTTCCTAGTTTGGGAGATGAGCTTGCTGCCTTTCTTAGCAGTGATCAAAGAGGTGGTGGTAGGTGGGCCTACCTTTGGTTTCCTGTATAATGAATTACCCAAAGAAATAATAATAGTGTGAGGCCTTGACTCATACACAGCATGTCACCTCCACAAGTATGGATGGCCTAATAATACATCACAAACATCCAAAGGTGTAACATCACACAATACCTCATCTATGAAGGGTTTGATGTTGTAGGGAAGGCGACATTTCTAGCAAACTTAGAGATCTCTTCCTTGGTGAAGCCACCCGATACTGTATAGCTGCAGGTGTGGTGTAGTCGGTAGGCCCAACCGCTTCACAACCTTTGCTGAAATGAGGTTCTTTTGGCTGCCACTATCGACAATGAATTGCAACAGCGAACCCTTCACCCACATTTGTCAGTGGAAAAGACACTCCCCCTCCTCTAGATCTTTGGCCTCATTCTTCTGGATCTTGGCAGTGGCAACAGTGACGCTGGGCTCCGCATCAATGATCTGCTTCCCTTTGCCATTCCCCTTGTCGGGTTTTGACTCGGGGTTGGAACATGCATATGATTGTTAAGCCTTCAACTCGGCCACCAGTGACTGCTTTGTCTAACACTCACTTGTGTTGTGAGTGGGGCTCTTGTGGAACTCACACCACTTTCTTGTGTCCTTCTTCAACTTCGTGGTGTTGTTCTTTTCTTGTGGCTTCGACGGGTTGTCTTGGGTCACCCTGCCTTGGCTTTGTCCTTTGGTCTTCGGATTTGCAGATCCAAACTTCTACTTGATTTTGACAACGTATCAGTACGTCATGCCAAGTGAGGAGATGTTCAGGAACTCCATCTCTTCCTAGATGTATTTGTGTAGGCAGCCATGGTATTTGAGTACCAAATGTAGCTCAGAGTCCTTGATACCCAACTGTGTGCGAAGGGTATGAAAAATGTTTGTGAACTCTGGAACATCTTGGTCCCTTCCCTATCTCAACGTGGTCCACTTTACGTATTTGTACTCATAGCTTTTAACAAGGTAGTACTGCTCCTTGATGGCATCTCGGAATGAATCCCAAGTGGGTGCGGCTGAAAATAGTGAGCCCGTAATTTCATCCTTCTACTCATAGTAGGTTTCCCACCAGTCCTTGATGTGGGGGGCTGCTTTGAGAAGAGCGAAAATAATCTTTTCCCGATTGGAAAAATCATGAACAAAAAAATACCCATCTAGCATATTTAACCATTTATCTACGACATCTATGTCTATTTGACCCTCGAAGATGGGGATTTCAAAATTAACTTGTAACGTAAGGGGTGTGGCATTTCTAGAGTAGTTGTTGGAAGCCGATGCGTCGCCTCTGGGTAGCCATTGAAGGATCTGCGCAAAGTTTTCCATCATCGCGTTCCTTTGTCGCTCGAGGGCTTCTTCGAGCAATATTTTGATAGGATCTCCTGCCCCCTCATCTTTCTTTCTTTCGCCATGGGAGGTCGTCGAGATTTGCAAGGCTAGTCTTGCAAAGGTTCGACCAGTTCAAACCCTAACTCCTTATATCCCAACCTCATTGGGGACATGCAAAGAAAAACAGAAAAAAAGCAGACCGCTCTGGTACCTCTAATCTGGATTTAAACAGGAACGCAACAAATTACAAAGATAACCATAAAAATAGAGATGCAGTGGAAATAATACTTCAGTTCATTACTGTAACATGCTGAAATATGCTTACAAACAACAACGGAAATAAACTAGCTAGGGCGATGGTAGCTTATCTTTGAGAAGAGATGTGGCGGCTACAGGCCTCTAAACTATGTTACAATGAGGGTTGAAGCCCTATTTATTGTTGAGAAACAATGGAAGCCCCTTAACATCCCAAAACCTAACTCTAGAAGATGAAATGCCAAATTGTGGGCCTCGTTTTGGGTAAGTTGGTACATCAACTTCCCAGGGTTGTAACTTTGGCACCTGATCTTCATTTGACGCATACAATAGCTCGTTATAAAGATCTATCCGAACACTACAACTTTGGGAAGAGCAACATTAGTCCATGGACCCATGTTGCTCATAGATTTCCCAAAAAACGTCGTTTAGGGCCTCAAAACGGCTTCAGAAGTTTAGTGCCCCAAAAACTGCTAAAAATAGTAAATTGTGCTACAATTATGGAAACTGAAAATCTAAAAGAGACAGTTGTGGGGGTCCAAGTGGGATAGGTGGGTGGCCACCACATCCACCTGGATCATTGGTGACTTCATCTTGATTAGATACTCTTATTCAAACTTCGATGTAGATAAAGAAAATGGTGTTGTTAGAAATAATACTGAGAGGGGGGGGGTGAATCAGTATTATCACATCAATAAAACTTTTTCATTTCCATCTTCAGATTCATATATGCTACTTCCACAACTTCTTATGATTCAATTAGTTGATCCTTAATGAGTGCATTAGAACATTATCAACCATATTATCAGTTAACAGATGCAGTAACATAGAATAGATCATCACACATAAGGCACACACATGAATACCATGATATAAGGTGGAAACCCAATGTGGGAGAAAACCACCTGCTTCAAGTCATCTCAATCTTCTTCTTAATAAGAAAATCCTTTTACAATATTTTGTACTGGTGCAGCCTTATACCAGTACGGGAGCTACAACCCCCTTTTTCTCTTGTACTAGCCGATCCATTTACTAGTACGCAGGCTACTACCTGCTACAATGCTCCAAATTTTTCCCTTTAGCTCTTGTACTAGCTTAGATACTAGTACGTAGGTGCTGACCTACAATCTTCTCCTCCAGGTACCACGTTTCATCAATTTTCACACTGGATACACTGAAGCACAACACATAATCTGAAAGGGCCACATTTCATCCAATTTTCATACTGGACCCAATAACCACATTGAAGCTCATAATCAAACAACTTTTTGAATCACTCAATCACTAGATCAATACATATACAATGAGAGTCATCAATCAGATCTAGTTCATGAGATCACATAAAGATATACTCAATCACTTCTCATACGGCTGTCATAAGATCATAATACCATAAACTAGACATCACTTCAACACCCAGAACACAGTAAGGATAAACATGGATTTCAAGAGAAGTAAGCAGCTTGCTCAACTGCTCGCCTGCTTACGTAAGCACCCTGCTCAACTGCTTGCCTGCTTACCGTACTCATCCTGCTCAACTGCTTGCCTGCTTACAGTACGCACCCTGCTCAATTGCTAGCCTGCTTACGTACGCACCCTGCTCAACTACTAGCCTACATACGTCGCTCTGAGTCCATTGAATGGCCTGTGGTCCTCCGCACCTGAAACCCTTTTGTGCCTGCGTACGGGCGCACCTGCAACCCTTCTGTACCTACGTACCGGCGCACCTGAGACCCTTCTGTACCTGCGTACGGGCGTACCTGCAACCCTTCTGTACCTGCGTATCGGCGCACCTGAGACCCTTCTGTGCCTGTGTACGGGCGCACCTAAAACCCTTCGTCCCAGCGTATGTCCGCACTTTTCTTTCACTGTACCTGCATACCTCCGGGTATAGATAATTTCAAGACTTCAAGAACAACCCAGACAGTCATATCTACAGATCTGAACATGCACCGAAGAGATCTTAGTCCATCAGTAGATTCACCTTATTTAGATCTAGACATCTCTCATAACCCATCACTAGAACTTCAGATCTAGCTTCTTAAGATATTCAACCCAAGAACATACTTAAGCCAAATGATCTCCTTTGCTTTATATAGGCAAGCTCTTCCTTAAATCATGGATCATGGGGCTCAATAATAATAATAAAATAAGACCATACCACGGGCCAAAACCATAATAACACAATACCGTCGGCTAAATACCATGAGAAACCCCACGTGTGGGCGCTTTACTGCCTTGAAGTGTGTGCACTGGGGGTACGCACCCAATGAATGGGTATCCTGCGGGTATGTACGCACTTTATATAAGCATGCCTGCGTGTACGCACCTTTTGTACGGTGTGCCTGCGTACTCCTTATTTTCTTCAATATTTGAGAGTTGTTCATCAATCTTTGCTACTAACCTGTTGTACAGTGATCCATCACCTGTATGGGTAGCCATCAAGGACAACACTTTAGCAATAATGCCAACAATCTCCCCCTTTGGACTTGATGGCAACAACACCGAATCATTCTCCCCCTTTGACATCAAGGGCAAAGGGTTATGCTCCCCCTAAGAACATGCTCTCCTTGATTATAAACCAGATCTGCTGAAGTCTCTTGAATGCCATGGTGCTCTAATCTGATAATGCTTCTTTCTGAGAACAAGCTGAGATGTCTGCTCTGCTATATAGTGTTGTTCATGCTCAAGCTCCCCCTGACTGTAAGAAAAGTCTGCAAAAGATGTTCTACAAGAAGAACATGATTCTATATATCATAAATGACCTTCCTATCACCAAAAGACTCAATACATACATTCATCACCCATCATAATGGTGATACACCAAAAGTTTACATATGATAACATCATTCACCCCAGCCATAGTGGGAAACCAACATAGGTCGTTACATGACCTGAAGAGATGACTATAATAGAGACACACTATTACATCATGAGAAAAGAC
>APFE030742227.1:0-36125 GCA_000404065.3 Pinus taeda | reverse complement strand
CCAAAATGAGGGGGTATCCAGTGAGTTTTGCCTTTGGCTGAAGGACCAAGAAGTCCGCAGGGTACTCCCAAGAGTCAACAGAGACCAAGACATCTTCCACAATCCCTTCAGGAGTCACGGTGGAGCGGTCTACTAACTGCAGTATTGTCCAGGTATTTCTTAAGGAACTCTGAAGGTTGAGTTTAAGCATAGTGTCCCTAGTCATCACATTAATGGCAGCCCCTAAATCGATCAAGGTGTGGGGGATTATGGTGCCAATGATGTGGACATCAACTACAGGACTCCCAGGGTCCAAGTATTTTGGACAAATTACTTGCCCCAACATTAGATCGGACAGTTGTCCTATGACATTGATAGTCGGGGCATCTCTCTTGCGCTTGCCTCGATGCCTGAAACACTTCTCCTTGGTCAATTTGTTGTAGATTGGTACATCTTTTATGGCTTGGAGAAGTGGTATTTTCACACACAACTACTTAAGTTCTCCTAGAAGTTTAGTCTCCTCTGGGTTTGGTTGCGTGGTTTCTGTTAGTCGCTCAGGAAAGGGTGGAATGGTTTTGAGTTCACTTTCCTACTTTTCTTCCTCATCCTCTGGGGGAGGAAGTTGGCGGTCTGGAAGGACCTTTTCAAATTGCACGTTGATCTCTTGGATCTCCACAGCATAGGTAGGGCATGTTGTCTCCCAAGTGTATACTTGATGGGCTTGTTTATTGTTGGGGTTCAGGTTCGGTTGGGCAGGCATCTGGGGTTGTCTTGGAGGAGCAGGAGTTAATGGTTGTGGTTGAGCAGGTGGCAGAGGCAGAATGGCAGGAAGAGAGTTGTATTTGGGCCTCCACCCCTGTGAGGTTCATTCCACTGAGGCTATGGCTGGACATGTGAGTGAAATGAATGAGCAGTAGGTTGAGTATGGTATTGAGATGGGTAAGACCATGGAGGAGGTGTGGACCAGGAAGGATGAGCAGGGGGACCGCAAGGAGGTATTTGAGTGGATTGGTTGGGGCTATAATAAGATTGGGATGTCCCTTGCATCCCCCGCTGGTAAGGTCTGGGCCCATGCGGCCTCCTTTGGTTGAGGAAGTAGAGAGGTTCAATGGTTGCCTTAGTCCGCTGGTACATGGCTTTAAATCCGAGCAAGGTTGGGCATTGGTTTGTGGGGTGGTCTTCCTCACAAATGAAACATACCTCTACTGAGCGCAATGGACACTCGTTCTTAGGGTGCTTCCTCGTACATCTGGGACAGAAAATGGCCAAAGCTTTCTCAGCTTCCTCTTTCTTTTGTTGGATTCAGAAATTATCAAGTTGCATGACAATGGTTTGTCTCATCTCGCTTTTGAGGTCTTCCATCTGATTAGCAAACTCATGCTTGGAGAAGGTGGTACTAGCTGAAAGTGGATTCCCCCTACCTCTTTTCTGGGCTACCCTAGAATGGTTTCTAAACACAGTCTTTATGTCCTCATAAGGTAGTTGGTAGATGTCTCCTCCAACTAGCAAATGAAGGGTATCTAACAGGTCTTCAGGGACTCCTCGAAGCAGAACCAACTTCAGAGATTCAGGGTCAAGTGTGCACCTAGCGTGTTTATAACTAAGTTGGAACCTTTCCTCGTAGTCTTCTAAAGACTCATCATTTCCCATGGTCATTTGAAAGATCTCTCCCTTTGTTTCTTTTGACCTACAGTAGTCCCGATATTTGTTGTTAAAGGCTTGCTGCATCTGAGCCCAAGTGGTGATACTGTTTCCAGGTAACCCCATGAACCAGCGCAGTGTTGCATCCTTGAGGGTAGAAGGAAAGAGTTTCAACTTTTGCTCATCCTTGACATAGTCATAAGTTCGAAAAAGGACAAAAAACTCAAACAAGAAGGTATCAAGGTCTTCAGTGGTCAATCCATAGAAGTGATGTAAGGCTGAGGGACATATGTTCTTCATTTTCATGTCCCCATTGGTCTCTCAGATGGGAATGGCACCTTCTATTCTCTCCTCATCTCTTATACTGTTTCTGTGTTCAGCCATGGTCTCAAGAGGGATGTTCTCTTGAGTTATAGGATCTTCGTATACCTCTGGAGGTTCACCTATAGGTTCTTCTGGATCACGGCCACCAAAGAAGAGAGAAGGGTGACTTAGTGATGTGGTGGGGGTGTTGGGTAAGAATTTTTTGGTATTGTCTCTGTTCCTACGACGCATGAAATGAAAGATTTTTGGCCGTTTTTGTTTTTTTTCTCTTCTTGTACCTGCAAAACTGAAAGAGATTGAATTGCAACTAACTAAAATCTATCTTGCTGAAATGAAAATGCGGAATTGAAATGAAAGCATGAAAGGACTAATCTATTTTGCTGAAATGAAATTGCAGGAATAAAATGCTAGACGCTTGCAAAATTGAAATTGCAGAATTGAAATTCTAATCTACGCTTGCAGAATTGAAATGCTAATCTACGCTTGCAGAATTGAAATGTTAGTCTAGGAAAGCAGGAAATGTCTAGTCTACTTTTGTGGAAATGAAATTGCAGAATGGAAATGAAATAAACTAATTAGCAGAAGGTTGTAGTAGAAAATAGAAGAAAAACAGCAATCACAAATACCCTGATGGTTCCATGGCAACGGCGCCAAAAAGAATGGTGGGCTCCAGTATTGCAGCAATAATGCTGCAACTCCTGGGACTCCCTTCTTTACTTTTATCAACCCGGTAGTTCGTAACAAACTTGGAAGCGACGGTGCTGTATGCACAAGTACTAGCTCTTGCCACGACTGTCACTTGGTCAGCTGGCACAAGTCCGCTAGGAGCTTAAGCCAACTTATATGAGCTCTAAGAAGAATATTTTTAATTGATGGATGGAAGCTAACTCAAAGGAAGCTAATCTACTTGCGAAAAGAAATTGAAAAGCTGAAAGGAAATGCAAACCCTAATTTTACCAGCTAGCCCTACTGATGCGAGAAAGAGGATGCAAGCTACTGAAAGAGATGACATTGACTTCTAGGAAGGTAAAATACATGTGTCTAAGCTACTTCTATCTGAAGAAAACATCTTTTTGTATTTTTGACTAAGTCGTCAGAATTATCATGCATGTGATTTAACTGTTTTTTACTATGCATAGGTGGATTGGTGAGAGGAAATGCTTGCAGGAGGTCGGGAAGGTTCGGAGAGAGCCTAAGGGGTCCCTAGCACCTTTCCAAAGAGTTTCACAGAGTTTGGCTATCAAGAAACTGATTTCGTGAGCTTCTACAGGAAGTATGCAGGGGTTCTACAAGATGTTCTGAAATTTCTACAGGATGTTCTGTAATTTTCTACAGGATGTTCAGAAAGGGAATTTTGGAGGATTGATGGAGGAAGAAAGGTGAAGGAGTGGGTATGGAGGTGAGGTAAGGGTGTGAGGAGGTCTAGGACTTGGTGAATGGAGCTGAGGAGTGGCGAGGATGGTTGGATTTGTTCAATGAAGGGTAGAGCAATGTTGCACAAAAATATGGAATTTAGGGCAAAGCGAGCGAATGTAGCAAACATAAGGCAAGAATTCGGGTTGGAGGATGGAGAAAGTAGGATTGATGGAGTACGGGCAACTAAAGAAGTATTACAGGTGCTCTGCAAGTGATTTTTCAAACTGAACAACCAAAGACTTAGAAAACCAAGGGCCTAATTACTTTGACCTAATCTGACCTAGATAACAACAAAGAAAATGAATAGAAGCCTATTTGCAACAAAATCATGTGAAGTAACTATGCAACTAAGCAATCATGAACCTAAGCATGCAACGACAACTGATATCAACTTTAGCAAATGAGAATCTAACACTAATAATTGCATGGTGAAGCAAAGACAGTATTTTTGGTGGAAACAAGGTCACCTTGGTCCCAGCTCATGATCCCATTGAGGGAGAGGTGAGATCCGAGGTGCTTGATAGCCTTTTTCTGAAGGTCTTCCCTGTTATTAACCTATCAAATCAATCTAAACATGAAAAGCCTTCTTAATCATCAACTATGATCTAGGTAACCAAGCAAGACTCTAATCTACTTAACATAAATTATTTTTCAAAGACATAAAAATCAAATAACAGTACACAAAGTAAGCCTTGGCACTTGGGTTGGGCCCAACCCCAAGAGCTACAGGCTCCTAAGAAAAACTCAGAATTGATGCTAAATAAAGCTGCTTCCCATTACTAAAAAATAACCATGTCACAAGAAAGTTATACAACAGGAGCTACAAAATGAGCTGAGAAAATAACAGCACTCTAGTGCAAAAAACAACAGTCTAAAAAGTAACCTACGAAGGCTGGAAGCCTTCCTATTTATGGACTACGAGGGTCTCCAACAACCCTCCTTAACTCAAGGGGCTCGGCTGCTCCAACTGCTAGTTATCAGCCACTTTACACAAGACTGCTCGACTGCCCTTGGGAATCCTTTTCGGTGGTCTGCTAAACTCCAAGCTGAGGGTGGAGATTTCAAGGAAGGGGCCATTTAATGCAAGGGACACCCTTCCTACGAATCCTCACCCTTGTTCCTTCATGCTTGGCTGTCATCTGGCTCATAATTGCTTGGCCTTGGTCCCACAATTTGTCCAAAAATCTGCATTAACAACGTGTTAGCCTTCTTGGTCAAGTGACTATCCTCATTCATTCAACTAACATAAATATTCTCAAAAAACATGCATAAACTATGAAAAATGGTGGGTTGATGAAGAACAACTAGGCAAAATGAGCCCAATAAGTTACCCAATTCCGGGGCTCATCACCTACTCCACAAATTGGCAACTCTGTTGGGGAACTCTCCCTCTCTTTGGATTTTTTGCATTTCATGATTTGTGTTGACTTTTCTCGTATCACTCTTTCTTTTTGGTTTTTTGTGCTTTACACGGTTTGCTGCCTAGAGTCTTGAATTTAGAGTAATAGGTTTAGTTTTTCTTTTTAATTTTTTTTTTTTATTTTTTCCTTGAAATCCTCGATCAGCGCTGTTTATTTTTTATAGTCGTGCTAATCAGCTCGATTTTCTCTTAAATAGTCGTGTCGTACTCCTTGTGCCGCTTGTTCTCAGTTAAGCACTCGTGTCGATTCCTGTAGGTTAAGATCAGGGTTTATCCTGAATAATTGTCAGTGTATCTTGCCCTCATAAGCTCTGTCTCTTGGCTTGTTTGCTTGTATTCTCCCTGGCTAGAAAGCTTCATTGTCTTGATTTGTTTGCTTCATTGGTTTGAGTTTGCCTTACTTGATTTTTTGAGTATTGGATGGTTTGTGTCCTTAGGGCATCTAGGTCATCATCCATTCAGTTGTTTATTTTCTGATCAAGTCAAGTTGTTGGTTAGCCCACCCTCTGATGTGTTAAATCTGGCCCTATGTGAAGTTATTTTTTATTTTTTCTTTGAATCCTTTGATCAACGCTCTTTTTTGCCAAACAATCGCATCGATTAGGCATATCAGCTCTACTTGTAGCCTGACAAGTCGTGCCAGTTGTGCCAGTCAGTGCTAGTTTCAGCCTAAAAAGCTTGCCAGTCTCTGAGTTAAGAAAAAATTAGAGCTTTTTCCCATTCCAGTGCCAGTGTGTCTTGACCCTCAAACTCTCTTCTTCTGCCCAGAAGTGACAAGGATGCTTTGTTAGCTAGCTTTGATTGATTGATTGACTTGAAGTTTGATTGCCTGATTTTTTTATTTTTTTGGATGGTCTTTATGATCCTAGGGCATCTAGGTCAATTACCATTCATTTTTTAATTCACTCATTATTTCGAGTTTTTGATTTTCTCCTTTGTTTAATCCATCTTTCAGTCGCAACATCTTCATTGCTTCATTTTCAATTGAACGAGTGAAAGAGTCTCGTTTGTTCTCTTTTTTTGAATGTCTATTTTCTCTTTCCAAGAATAGATTACATTGCTTAGTTTCTCGATTGAATCATTTATGTGTTTGGTTTGTTCGATTCAGGGAAGAAGTTGCTTTTAGTTTCATTTATCATGCTTTGGATTTGATTGATGCTTGTTTTTTTTCAGAATTGTGAAATTTTCATTAAAATGCCTTATGTGAAAGATTCATTCTGCATTTTATGAAAAGAAGAACATCATTCTAGTTTACTTAAGCGAAGATATTGCATTAGTAGCATTATTGAGAAGATATAATTGCATCATCATAAGCATTGGAAATGAAATGAAACTTATTTTGTTGTTAAGGGAAGATTAAGTGCATTTAGGACATGTATTAGTGAAAGATTTCATTATTTTATTGTTGCATTGATTGTGTGCTCTCTATCCCTCAATTAGTGTTAACTTTCATCGAAGAAAGATTTATTTTCTCATATAGCTACATATAGGAGTTTTCAGATGACAATGATAGGGCCTTAGAATTGAAACCTAATTCAAGATCAACCGTTAAAATTTATTGAATTAACCTAAGGAAGCATTGAAACTTAACACACACATTTAGTGGTCTAGGCTAGAGACGTGTTCCGGCGTCTTTAAACCTAGCAGTTGTCATTCGCTTAAGCATTATACAATGCTAGTAAGGACTTGTGCTCCCTGTACCGTCGCGTATATAGAGGAAGACCCTTATAGGTTCCAATCCTTTATCCATAGCAAGCCGAGTCTGTCACCTTGTAAACATGATACACTGAACACAACATTAGGGGAGATTGTCTGCTCGTACTTTTTGGTTCGTCGTGAGGTATTCTGCAGTTCATAGTTACCTAGTATTAAATTTTACCTAGATTATCCTAAGTAGTCATTTTGGCCTTTTTGACTCTTTAAATTTCAAAGATCACCAAGCACTTGTCCTATTGAGCTTGTTAACTCCAAAAGTGACTAGAGTCAACTTTCACCCTTTTCTTGACTCTTAAAATATCAAAAGGCAATGTTTTGTTTCAATGTCTTAAAATTAACTACCCATGAAACTGGTTAAAGTTATCTTCCTTAATGACTCTTCAAAGTTGATTCCAATGGCAAAATTTCCAGAGTCTACCAGTCAAGGATTCCCCTCAGATGGGAATCCTGGTCCTTTTCATTCTTTTGGAAATGCTGGTGCTCCTTATATGGCAACGTTGTCCCTACCTGGGTTAACCATTGGTTTACCTATCTTGTTATTTTCGACCTCGATGGTCCTGAGTATCCCAACTCCTTCCCATTCATCTCCTTCGTTTGAACCATATCACATTGATTCTAAGGTTGACCTCTCACCTTCTTCTCCTATTTATTCACCTACCTCTTCTACTTCTCCTAGTGAAAGTTTGAAATCCAATGACCAAGGGGCTAAGAAGATGAAGAATAAGAAGTCAGATAAGCGAGAGGCAAGCCATGCAACTATTTCTCCAAATGCACCTCCCACAGACAAACCTTTTGATCCTCCATGGAAGGTCAAATTCCCTTGCAAGCTATGTAAGGATGACCATCTCCTTCGAGACTATCCTAGTATTGCCAGAGTCTTAGAGGTATGGTCTGAAAATCTGGATCGACCATCCCCATCAACCTCTGGATATCATGTTGATGCTACACCCTTAGTAAGCAATGGTAAGAAGAAGGGAAAAATTAAATTCCCCTATAGGTTATGTGAAGAAGAGAATCTTCTTCATCTTTGTCCTCTTATGGGTGAGGCTTCCAAAATTTTAGAAAACCTTACAGTTCCTAAACCCCAACTTCCTGTTGGTTATCAGAGGCTTTCTTCTAACCCTCTCCTAGTTGGTAAAGAGACTGACTTGGACTCATCTCTTGCTCATCCTGATCTTCCTGAGCATGACTCTCTTGTGTTTGTTCTTGACCAGCTGTTGGTCGAAAAGAGTGTCGGCTTGGCTCTGCCTTCAATCATTCACTTTGTTCCCAAAGAGAGTAGTGATGATCATACTGCTCATGTTCTTTTCATCTCCTCATATTCTCATGAATCGAAGAGTGACCCTCTCGTCCTAGTTGTTCAAAAGAGTCCTTCTCCTTCTCTTGCAGGGCATGGGGGTAATCATATGATACCCCCACCAAGTAGTTTTGTCGTTTCTTTTGATTGGATTCAATTGACTACATTCCACCTTCCCTCTTATGCGCCATTCCAGATTACAGTACAAGCCTATAATATGGTAGTACATGGCACTATATTAGATGAAGGTGTGTATGTTAGTATCATGTCTTTTATTACTTGGCAATATTTGGGTTCCCCATAGGTTGTGTCTGTCATCCAGAATCTGTCGGCTTTCAACGGAGGAACTAATCAACCCTTAGGGATCCTTCTGAAGTTCCCTATTAATTTGGGAGGAAAGACCGTCTATATAGATGTGATGGTAGTCTAAGGTCCTTTAGATTTCAATCTTCTCCTTGGACACGACTATCTTTATGTCATGGGAGCTCTTATTTCTTCACTTTTTTGTGTGGTTTGTTTTCCACACGAAGGGAGAATAGTGACCATTGATCAATTAACATTCATTGGTCACCAAGTTCCTCGTATGCAACCATCATCCCCTATTGGTTCTTGTTTGCAAGCAGTTCCCTCCTCGCCATAGGTTAATTATGTGGCTACTCATTCCGTCTCCACATACACTAATGAACACATAGATGGTATAGTACATTATGTACTGGGGGGATTGGAACTCGATCTGTCTTTGGTACTAGTTGACATGTATCCCTCCCAAAGCATGGTTCTCCAGTCTAGTGAGGACCTATTGGGAACCATGTTCTCGTATGGTCCATGAACAAATGTTCGAGCATAGTTCCTTGTCTTCTATCAAGCTCCTTAAAAAATGAAACAAGGGATGTAAGCATAATTCCTTGTCTTATGTCAAGCTCGTTAAAAAATGAATCAAAGAGACCAAGGATAGCTTGTTCAAGTATCAACCTCATTCAAAAATGAAATAGATGTCTGAGGATAGTTCTTTTACTATGTCAACCTCGTTAAAAAAATGAAACAAATCCCTCTTCCAATTCGAGTCTTTTGATTAAGATCTCGTAAAATCCCAGTCGAGTCTTTCCTGGATCTCGAAAGTGAACCTTCATTCCATCCACCTAGTTGAATGAAATGAAGCTTGGGGGGCACATACCTCGAATTGAGTCATTATGTTGGGGGCATGCAAACTTAACTCAAGCATAGTTTGTCTTTGTTTCAAGCTTGTGTAAAAATGAAACCAAGCTCAAGCATAGTTTTTCGTTTCAAGCTTGTGTAAACATGAAAATGAATTCAAGCAGAGTTCCCCATGGTTCAAGCTTATGTAAAAATGAACCCATGCCTGATTTACATTTCGTGATTTCCATTTTTATCAACTAATTTCTACTAGATGAGCCTTGGTTGTTTCATTCCATCGCCACCATCTCTTTGGCCGATCATTCGCTTTCACTTGGTTGTTTTTCCCTTTCTTGAGGAAGTACAACGATGAGTGGGTTTACTAGCCAACCTCTTGACCTCTTAGTTTTTTAGTAGTTCCACCATCACTGGAACCAATTGCTACCCTTTATACCACTTGTTCCTCCAAGATGAGTCACCTTTAAGCTCTTTTCTGACTCGTAAAAAATTGAAAGATTGCAGAGTATTTTTCCCTTTTAGACTCGTTAAAGAAAATAATAGCAGGGAGTCATCTTTGAGCTCTTTTCTGACTCTCAAAATATGAAAATATTGTCGAGCTCTTGTCATTTTTAACTCGCTAAAGGCTGTGAAACGCCTTTTACCCAGTATATGTTTACCACCTTTTCAGGTTGGGATAAACTATTTACAAAAAAGGTACTCCTTGGCTGACATGATTAAGCGGTTCTCTTGACTATTATTTTCTACCTTTTCGGGCTTGAGAGACACAACTGTATGAAAATAGACCTTTTGGAGTTGTCTTTTCTGTGTCTTTTTCAAACTCTCTAAACATGAAAAAGATATCGAGTTACACCTTTTTTGGACTTGTTAAAAGATTAAATGAAATTGGATACATCACCATGACGGACATGAGCTTGTCCTTCCTAGGGCTCATTAATCTTACTAGGTTAGATTCATTTGAAGGATGGACTTATAGTGCAAGCACATGCTATCCTCTTTAAGCTTGCGATAAAAAACAATTGGGGTACTTGCCAGAAATATAGGGGAAAATGGGAAATTCTATCATTTGTGTCGACAACTCACTCTTGAACATGACACTTTCTGCTTCATCTTGGGTTGGGATATCCACAATTCATCTTTTAATTTCCTGGGTTGGGCCATTCATTTTTTCCTTTCCATTTTATCTCTGCCATGTCATCATGACCTCCAATCCTATGGATCCAGCTGCCAAACTCCAGAGTCGTGTCACTAATATGTTCAAGAGTTATCGTTTTGCAGTTACACTCATTCCCGATTCTCTGTATCATCCATAATCATTACACCCCTTTGTCTCATGTCAATGATGTGGGATACATCATGGCCCTTCTTTGACAAGGTCGCTTCCTGTCGAATTCAGCACATTATCCGGGAGGTTGGCCGAGAGATTCCTTTCCAGTACCTTAGAGATTGCATGCCCTAATGGCAATTTCTTTACAATTGACAAAAAATTCACATCATTGGCTTTTGATCGGGTGATTTCACAGGTGTTTGACTTCAGTTCCCTATTCACCTTCCATGGATTATGTTGCTGGTACCTTGAGAGCCATTATAATTATTGGTGGTTTCTCTCGCACTTGTTAACAGTTCATATCATGGAACGGTAACGACTTTCTAGCATGTTCGACTTCGACATATCTATTCACATGTTAGAATTTGTACTTTGATCGGGTCATGTTGGAAGTGTAAGACCCTGGGCTCAGATTACTAAAGTCCAAGTTACAAGGCGATGTGGCATGATCACGCTAATATACATGTCCCTTTCAAATGGATGGCTACGACCATACCATGAGTTGTTATATGTGATCCTTCTCATTAATGGATGGTTGTGACCATACCTTGAGTTTGATATGATCCTCCTTACTGATGGTTGCGCCCATACCTTGAATCCATTTACATAATATTTCTCTGGATGGCTACGTCCATACCATGATTCATGTATCATTTATCAGAGTTTTCAGTTATGTATATGTATCTATGCTTGCTTGCAGGTTTTCCGACGATCGTCTTCGGTTCCACACATCTACTTGTAAAGCATTTCACCCCTCACTCTAGTTCGGCCTTCACGCTTTAGGAGGCATATGTTACACAACATTTTGTCAGTATCCTTGTACTCCCTGTTCCTTGATCCTGGAGGACCTCTACAGTGAACTCTATATGCTTTCCCATCACGAAGAGTATGCCTTTACATCCCTCTTCATGTGTAGAACATTTCCCTCTTGCATCATTTCTCAAGAATCTTCCTTCAATCCCAGTTTTCAAGATCGGTGCTAGTGCTCAGTTTCTTCCCTGCGCTGATTTGTAGAGTTTGAAACTAGACCTAGCACCGAACGGTGCAAGTGAGCCCTTCATCACTAGTGCTGACCCTCTTTTGGAAAGTTTTTAAAATGGAGTCGAAGCTTCTAGCTCTAGAAGCTTCGTGAATGGAAGTCTAGTAAATGGTTGGGTTGGATAGAGCCGAGAGAGTTTGTTTGGGCTCCTTTCCCCTATTAAGATGGAACAAACCAAAGAGATAAGCCCTCTCCCATCATAAGAGGAACCATCTCCCCTCCATCAAAGCTATATAAACTCCTCTTTTTCCAAGCTAAACTAGTCTTTTTTGGAGCTTGAATAACCACCAAGATATCTATAGCTTTAGCCTTATAGTTTATGTTTGTGAAGGGAGAATAGTGTGTTTGGGTTGGTTTGGAACTAAAGGGAAGAAGCCTTAAATTTCCATTTTTGAGGTTAACCATGAGATGCTAGCAGTAGTGTTGGAACCCAGATACGTTGGAGGAGACCTGCAATGTCAAGGCTTTGGTTGTATTTCCTTCTAAGTTTTATATGAATACAAATAATCATTTATTTCCTACATTGAGTGTCATATTACATTTGATGGCTTAATATTCCTTGACTTTTTAAGTAGATTGAATGCAATTGTATGCTATCACATTTGTTGTTGTCTCTTGTGTGTTTGTTTCAGGTGTTTGAACTGAAAGAACTCAAAGGAATATGGAGAAAAGGAGTGAGATTACCAACAAGAGGATTATCTTTGTAAGAGGTAGTCTCTCTTATTCGATTCTAGTCTAAGGAAGTTTTCATTAGGTTGTTATGTTTGCGACTAGACCCAATCTTGTGCTCAAGGGATCACCTTTTTCTACAGAGGAGATTTACCTACTCCACACGTATATCCTGCCATTCACCGACAAGGATTTCTAGGCCCACCGAGGCACACAATTTGGCTTTACCGCAACCCATAGTCCAGTTTGGGGGTTACTAGGCCAGTGGCTTCATGCATCCTTAGTCTAGTTTAGGGACCACTACCACCATGTGTTTGTCAATTCAAAAAATCCACCCCACTTAGCCAAATCCAATCCAACCATCCAAATAAACCGCATGAGAGAACCCATCTCATGAAATCTATCAGAAAATAACAAGGCTAGGCTGAAAATACTGTCACACCTAGCAAAACCCATGCCATGGTAGAAAAGAAACACATGCAATCCCATACATGCCAAGTTTAGAAAGGAAAATACACATGCAAGTCGATACCAACAATGAAGCTTGTTATAGTTGCTTGATCCCACCTTTCCCTACTTGATCTTTTCTTCCTCTTACCTTCTTTTTACTTTCTTGGTCCAATGCCAAAGTGCTCCAAGAAAACTCTAAGTGTCCAAGAGTATGAGATAGAAAGAGAACAATGAGAGAGTTCTAAAGCTAAACTGACAAAATGATACCAACTGATCCTCAGAAGCCTTTATATGGATGAGGCCTCTATTTTCTTAATTTTCCATTATTTCCCTTCATTTTCCTCCTCATATGCAACCTGTGACCTTTCACCTCCTTTCTCTCCTAATTTCCATTATTTTCATAAATAAATGTGCCAAAAATACCCTTTTTCCTTTCCAAAGCCTTAGCCATTGCCTTTTCCAATTTCCTTAGCCATAAACAACCAAATGAACTTACACTAGGATGTCCTGCCCAATATTCAACTTGGAATAAGTGTTCCATTCATCCATGGTTATTGTTTTCAACTTTTATTACATGGAATTGTCACCAGGGTTGTTACACAACCTGCCATCTCTAATAGTGTTAGATCTATATGACCTGTGTCTACTATGAGGCCTGTTGCTATATGCCCCATTAGTTTTATCCTCGTGTCCATGGTTGATCTGAAGAGGTCTCAGTCGCTGCAAATCTTACAAACTCTAAAGTAATATCACATTCACCTCTACTTATTTCTCTTGTGCCTGCATGATTTATTCATTGTCTATTTTGCAACTCCTTATTTCTTCCTTTAGGCTTCTCAATGTGCCTTCCAAGTCAGAAGAGTACCCTACACCACACTGCCCATCTGATGCATAGGGAGATTCTATGTAGTCTACCACCTTGCTAGCCATCTGATCTCTTTCTTGGAAGGCATACTATGTCAACTAAACCAAATCACCATAAGTAAACATACCGTAGCATACTCGAGGAGGATACCTTGTCTACAAGATCATCAAATCAGTGTGATGCATGTCATCAATGCAAGGCCATATCAACAATGCATGATATGACCTCATGCATGACAACAACCATTACTCCAACATACACATTACACATATGCATAACTGCATGTAGTTGAGTGTAAGCGATCAATTCTTGTAATCAACCTACAAGTCTGATGCATGAAATCAATTAAGCAAGAATGCAACCTAACTTACAAGGATGTAATCAAGCTGCATATAATTGTATAACCAGTCACATACCCATGACAATGCATTCAATAAAATCGACACCAAGTTCCTCATTATAACCTTACTACTACCATGATCAACATGATGCAGTGCAACAAGCACATGGAACTGAAGTGTAAGAGCCACACACACAACTGACATGCATGCATGACCAACACATTCACCCATATTTGTAGCACCAGATATGACCCAAAGAGAGCATAACCATGCTTTGATGCCAATCTATAAGACCCCCTCCCAAGTCTACCCAAAGTAATCATGCCAACCTGAGTAAACATGAGGAGAGATGCTAACACAATTAGATCTGACCTCCTATGTCACCTTAAGGAAGTGGAATTGACAGAATATCACATACAATCATCCAATATCATCAACAAAACCCTTAGGATACAAGTCAGCCACTCAGATAGCCTGTCCTTGGGTCCCACTACTATTCTGTAATTCTTAGGCCATAGTTGCTCTCATCTTATGGGCAAGGGAGCGACCAAAAACCCAAAGTTTCTCTCACAGGCCTGCCTACCAGCGACTGTGGACAAAAATTGCTAGTTCTTTGTCAGTGACCCTGGGATTTAAGCCACTTTTCTAGCCCAGAATCCTAGCCTTTGCCCAAAACTTGTTGTAACTTTCAAAATTCATTAAAAACATAATAACAATGTTGATCAATTAAAAATCACCCTTAGAACTAGACCTGAGCATCCCCAACTGGGACTGGCATTTTGTCAAACACTTGGAATCAATGCAACCTACAGGTCTAGGATACAAGACATAGCATAAATGACTGAAACAACTTATGAAACATCACCAGAAGGATCACCTCCTTCTCCATTGAACTAATACTTCATCAATTAGGTCTTGCATCCATCCATTTATCAGTTACAAGTAAATATATGAAATAACCATGACATAAACCAGTCATTCAAACATGCTTATAATCAACATAAAACCAGATAAATATCATAGATATGACATCCATTAAATCCACATATAAATCAATGCAAGAGTAAGAGAACTCAGTTTTTAGTAATCATAGGAAAATCTGACCAGGTTTAGGACTTCCACGTACCACTCGACCATAGACATGGCTAAACCAAATCTCTCTTTCAGCTAGTCACCCCTGTGCCATATTCCAGGCTTGAATGTGGGATCTCATAGAACAACCAATCTAAGAAAAAACAAGGGAATCCAAAGGTTAAACTGCCTCCACCCTCATCAAACCGTGATCACACCAAAACCAGTGCATTGATCACAACCGAATAGAACTTGGAATTTCATTCGGAATCCAGCACTATACTTGAGGAATTTCTTGTCTCCTTATCTCACAGGCTTTACCGCAATCCAAACCCATATCACTAGGCCCTAAATTGAGATTGCTCCCTTAGGCATTACCGTGTATCCTGCCAAAACTGGTAAAAGGATTCCTAGGCCTTTGGGAATGAACCTTGAGACCATCTTCACCCTAGATTCTAAAATCCATCTAGCAATTCCAAAATTCTAAAACCGAAATAAACATCCCAACATACCATGGCATCCAGAAAAAGGCTAAGATATGCTGAAATCCACCGTCATAACCCAACAATACCATGCCACCGACAACAAGAGAACCATACACCAACATGAAAAGCCATGCATGTCCAAACTAGTTAGGAAATCACACATGCAAAAGGTTACTTGTAAGTATTCCTATTGAAGCTGCTTGATCCTGCTTTCCTTTCCTTGTTCCTTTCTTTCCTTCTTTTCCTTTCCTTGCTCCAAACTAGAGTGCTCCAAGAAAGCTCTAAGTGACCAAGAGAGTGAGAGAGAGAGAGAGAATAATGAGAGAGCTCCAAACTTGATCCAAAAATGGATCCTAGATAAACCTCTAAGTCTAAAAGACGTCATATAAGAGGCAAAAGGTGCCAAATGGCACAAATCCTGTGTAAATTAGAGGAAAATGAAAGTCGCAGGCTGCTCTCAGAAATAGTCTCTTTGTAGAGACCCCTTCATTTTGAATCCAACGCAACTTGAATGGGAAAAAACAAACTTTAGATGGAGAAGCTATCACAAAAAGAAGTTCCCCTTTGTTCTTTGGGAAAAGAGGCAAAAATCCTTTAAAAATGGGAAAAACACCGTTATAAGGGAAAATCGCATCGCATGAGGCAAAGAGGAGGACTTAAAGTTGAGCGGGAGGCACCCCCGATCAACGACCTCAGATGATTAGATCGGCAGGTCGGATCAAAGGCAGGAAATGTATACACAAGGCAAAGGTCCTGGGGCGATGCGATGGTGTGATCGCTGAAATCGGAGGATCGCAGTCAGCGATACCACAAGGCAAAGGCGGGACCTTGGGCAATGCGATATCACGATCGCCGATATCGGCGGATCGCAATCGGAGTTACACAAAGGAGTGGTCATACACACACACACACATATATATATATATATATATGTGATCTGATCACCAAACCTGATAATACTTTAAAACGATATTCCATAAACATTTCAAATCTGATATAAAGCCATTGCTACGGGATTTTGCGATATTTTAATGTATTTCTAAAATACAAAGGGACAAGCCATTTGCGACCTCCGATAGTGACTTGTGGGCGGACCCGATAGGAGTATAGACCGGATTTAAGGACTTTTGAAGTCCGAAAGATTGTGTTTTGGCAGATTTTGACAGTTTTGAATACATTTATCTATGTTAACAGAAAGCGACCATTTCATGGATTTCAAAGGCCCAATGCCCTCATCCATCGTAGATTGGGTGGCTGCCTCCCCTGAATGTGTTATGCAATGATTATTTAATGCTAGAAGAAGGATTTGAGTGGGCAAAGGCCAAGAGCCAGATGGCAGTCGAACAGACAACGCGTAGGGAAGCCAAAGAGGCACAAAAGGATGATTGCACATAGAGAAACGACTGGGGTAGCCAAAAAGCCAAAAGCTCACCTCAAAGGAGGCAGAGAGCTCAATGGAGATCAAGTTGAATACTAAAAGTAGTAGCAGAGAGCCAAGAGAGCAGAGAGAGTCGAAGAGCTACTGCGCAGAGCAATTGAGGGAGCCTTTGGGGTCACTTGAAGTTCAAGTGAAAAGCCAGAGAGCTGAAGGTTGCAGAGGGCTAAGAAGCCAGAGCTGAAGAGCCAGAGCCAAAGCCAGAGCCAAAGAGCTAGAGCTAGAGCCTAAGAGCCAGAGCGAGAGCTGAGAGCCAGAGCAAAGAGCCAAAGCCGAAGAGCCATAGCGAGAGCTGAGAACCAAAAAGTCGAGAGCTTCAAGAGCTAGGGGATAAAATGGTGTCTGAACCCACTATTTATGTGTAAAACAATAGGATTTGAGCCAAGAGTTTGTAAAAGGACTTATGCCATAATCTCAGAGAGCCTAGTCGAGTGGACTAGAGCCCATTGAGATGTAGCCCAAGAGTTTTGGGTGAACTCCAAATTAAATTGTTGTTCTGTGTGTTTTGTTTATTGATGCATTAGTATTTATTGTATATATTTACATATCAGCTTACACAACATTTAAAGCACATAAACAACCAACAATAAATATAAGCATACACCTATAATTTCAAGCATATTATAATTTCCGCATTGGTTAATCAATAAGACTTGGGAATATGTAAAGCTTTGGGAGTGGGAGACGTTCTTGTAAGTTAGACATGAAGCCTAAGTGCCCCATTTTCAGACAAGTAGTATTAGAGCTTAACTTTGGTGAACGACACCTTTAAGAAGGTTATATCAAAATGATTGGTTGACAAAGCAAAGACTTCTTGTCTAAAAGGTGTTTGGGCAGTCAAGGATTGATTGTCTGATTGATGTATGATTGTTGCAGACTGACTATTTTATGAGTTTTTAGAGGTGAAGATAAAGCTATGGAAAGCTCGGTCCAGCAAGGACAAGAAGAAAGAAGTAATTGACATAAGACGACTTCTACAAGTGAGTCCTCAAATTTTTCTTTCTTCATCACAAGACTCTTTGATGAAGACATGAAGAAAGAATTGTCCACCATGATGGATATGGTGAGAGAAATGTATGAGGATGGAAGGAAGAGAAGCAGACTTAGAGAGCAGTTGAATTCCATGAAGGAAGAGACACAGTTTCTTTTTGACATATTGCAAGAAATGGATAGGCAACTTCATATTGCAAATATGAACCTGAAGAGGATGCATGAGTTGGAAAGACAACTCTTTGTTGCCCAAGAAGCCTTAGTCAAGTATCATCTTGAAGAAGAGGTAAACCATTCCAGTTTGTCTTCAAATTCCTCTAAGGATGCTTATATTGATTCTTTTGAAAAACATACTAGAGGCATAGGTTCCAAGCTAATGTCCAAGATGGGCTATGAAGGAAAAGGCTTGGGTAGACATGCACAAGGTATTGTTGAGCCAATAATGATTTAGGAAAGGCCTAAGTATTTGGGTCTTGGCTATGGACAATATTATGGAGAAAGTTCCAAGGCTGCCATGAAGGCCATTGAAACAACTCCAAGAAGGAGTTGCATTACAAAGTGTGAAGATTGTATTCAGGAAGAATGCAATAGCTTGAAACATCATTTGCAGGACGTAGGTGTTCAAAAGCACACACTTGAACTAGAGAGTTGGGGAGACTCCAACAACCTTGAAGAGATTGATGGTGTTCCAAAGGGAGCCTCTTCTTCATTTGCTTCACCTCTACATGAAGGCAATAAAGGTGAAAGAGAAAGGTATAAATCTGGTTCCAAACATTTTCCTTTTGATTATGCGAAGCTTGATAAATTTCCACATATGTATAGGAAAATAATTGCATGTTCCTTTTATGGGTTGGATAACCATAATGTTTCTAGATGTTGGAAGAGAATGGCCACATATAGGAAGCAGAAGAAGGAAAATAAGCAAGAAGCCAAAGGTCCATTGGACAAGGAAAATCATGTTGTCAATAGGATGCACATGTATTGCACTTACTGCCATAAGCAAGGACATCTTGTTGCAAAATGTTGGACACTAAATCCAACAATGCTTCCACCAAATCTGAAGAAAGTGGAAAGAGAAGATGGTAGAAATGGAAGTGAAGATTCCATGAATGATGTGTCTCAAAATGATTCACATGATGATGTTGATGTGTAGACAAAGGTAGTACCTTTGAAAGGGATTGGTAAGAAACAGGTAGAGTTCTTATCCGACTAAGATTTCATGTTTATTTATGCATCTACATTATATCTCATTTTAGCTTCGAAAGTACAGTGTGCTTAAGTGAAAGTTGAAGTATGAAATGCATGCATGAGCAAGAGATGCATGAACATAGGGATGCTGATGATTTCCTTGTTTTTAAACATGTATGTGTAATTAACTTGCAGGGTTGATTTCTTTGACATGCATGTGATGCCATGTTGACTTGGGAGAAGTTAACTTGGTCTCCAAATGGAGATAATGGTGAAGTGTTTCATCTTTTGAAAAAGAGTCCTAATGGTCTTTTTCTACATGCTTGACTTGAAGGATCATTTGTTTAAAGGCATGTTTTGTGGGCTTGTTACCTAGTCCATCATTTGCATGTAGATGTAAGACATGGAGGTGTTCACAAGATTTGAAATCTGTTTCTTTGTTGAAGCAGGAATTTAGTCCATCCAATTGTTGTCTGTATGTTTGTTGTTGTTAACAGATGTTGCTGGCAGCTTCTCAAATAGGTACAAATGAAAGTCTTGTGGAGCAGATGTACTTCACATTTGTTGAGCCACCTTGGATCAATGGTTAAGGCAAAGAAGGTCAAACTACCTTCTTTAACCCTTTCAGCAGGGGTTCTACAGGAAGGCAAGGAGGAATATAGTTCTTCCCAGGAATACCAGCCCATCCAAGAAGGGAAGTGGTTAGAATTGGTTCAGAGGCACTATTAAAGCAAGTGTAGGGGGAGGCTGAAAAAAGAGGGTGAGTCACTCTCATTTACTGTTCAGATTAGTATATTAGTCTTTTGGAGACCAAAAGTTCTTTTAATGGGAAGGCGTGATCGAAAAATGGATCTTGGATAAACCTCTAAGTCTAAAAGACGTCATATAAGAGGTAAAAGGTGCAAAATGGCACAAATTCTTTGTAAATCAGAGGAAAATGAAAGTCGCAGGCTACTCTCAGAAATAGTCTCTTTGCAGTGATCCATTCATTATGAATCCAACACAACTTGAATGGGTGAAAATGGATTTCAGATGGAGAAGTTATCACAAAAAGAAGTTCCCCTTTGTTCTTTGGGAAACGAGGCAAAAATCCTTTAAAAATGGGCAAAAGACCGTTATAAGGGAAAATTGCATCGCATGACGCAAAGAGGAGGACTTAAAGTCGGGTGGAAGGCACCCCCGATCAGTGCTCTTCGATGATTGGATCGGCGGGTTGGATTGGAGGCAAGCAGTGTATACCCAAGGCAAAGGTCCCAGGCCGTTGCGATGGTGCGATCACTGAAATCGGTGGATCGCAATTGGCGATACCACAAGGCAAAGGCGGGACCTCTGGTGATGCGATATTGCGATCGCTGATATCGATGGATTGCAATAGGAGTTACACAGAAGAGCGGTCATACTGCGCAGAGCAGCTGAGGGAGCCTTTGGGGCCACTTGAAGTTCAAGTGAAAATCTAGAGAGCTGAAGGTTACAGAGGGCCAAGAAGCTAGAGCCGAAGAGCCAGAGCCAAAGCCAGAGCGAGAGAGTTAGAGCCAGAGCGAGAGCCGAAATCTAGAGCAAGAGAGCCAGAGCCAGAGCTGAAGAGCTAGAGCGAGAGATGAGAGTCAGAGCCAAGAGTCGGAGCCAGAGCCAAAGCTTCAAGAGCCAGGGGATAAAATGGTGTCTGAACCCACAGTTTCTGTGTAAAATAGTAGGAGTTGAGCTAAGAGCTTGTAAAAAGGACTTATACCATAATCCCAGAGAGCCTAGTCGAGTTGACTAGAGCTCAAGGAGACGTAGCCCAAGAGTTTTGGGTGAACTCCAAATTAAATTGTTGTTTTGTGTGTTTTTTCATTGCTGCATTAGTATTTATTGTATGTATTTACATATCAGCATACACAACAGATTTTAAAGCACACAAACACCCAACAATACAAACACCCAACAATAAATATAATCATACACCTATAATTTCAAGCATATTATCATTTTTGCATTGGTTAATCAATAAGACTTGGGAATATTTAAAGCTTTGGGAGTGGGAGAGGTTCTTGTAAGTTAGACAAGAAGCCTAAGTGCTCTGTTTTCAGATCAAAACTTGAACTTGAAAAAATCTATGAACTGATCCTTAGAAGCTTTTTTATGCATGAGGCCTCTAATTTCTTCATTTTCAATTATTTTCCTTCAATTTCCTCGTCACGTGAAACCTATGACCTTTTACCTTCATTTTCTCCTAATTTCCTTTATTTTCATAATTAAATGTGCAAAAAATTCCTTTTTTCCTTTGTCAATTTTCCTTAGTGAAAACACACATTCAATGATGCCCACTAGGATATCTTTGCCCAACATTGAACTTGGAATAAGTGTCCCTTAATTGCGGTCTTATTTCTCTTTTATTAACTTTTATACAGGAATTTTCACGAGGGTTGTTACCTAGAGTGACCTATTTCTCCAATAAACACTTTTCATTTCTTAGGGATCCAACAAGTCTTTGACAGATCTGAGGGAGATACAAATGGTGTTCAAGGGTCTAAAGGTAGAAGAGTTCACGTGCTTCCTTAAAATCCGAGCAATCTTGTCATTGGTACCTTGGATGGAGGGACGTTGAACATTGGTAACGAATTCTCTTTGATCATTTCTTAATTTTGGACCTTTGTTTGCATTCAAGAAAGCTTTGAGTCCTTGTGTCCAATTATAACCATTATTCCTAAAAACTTTAAGGAAATGGGTTTTTTCCTCTTCCAAGTGATCTTTATATGAGACCTTGAGAGCATGAGTTTACCAAATTGTTGAGAGCACCAACCTTTTGAACCAGAAAATGATGGGAGTTAGCATGAAGGTATTGTATAATACTATTCCTAGGGTTTAACATAAATCTATTTGGTCTATTAATATCTTGGATTTTAATATCAACAATTGCTTACATTTATAATATTTATCCCAAAGGTTTATAATATTAATCCCTTGGGTTCTCAATATTAATCCCTTGGGTTTATAATAATAATCCCTCTGATTTAAAATATTAATCATTTGTGTTTAATATTATTTCCTAAGATCTTTTGCGGTCTTCTGCGAGATTAGATCTTCTGTGGGATAGCTTATGCGGTCTTTGGATCTGATCTTCTATGGTCTTGGGATCATCGGATCTTTTGCCACATCTTCTAGCTTCTGCGGTCTTCAGATCCTCTAATCTTCTGTGGTCTTTGGATCATCTGATCTTTCTGCCGGATCTTCTAGCTTCTATAGTCTTTGGATCTTCGGATCTTCTAATCTTTTGAAGTCTTGTAACTTCTGCTCCAAATGGCTCCCAGCTTCGCAAAAATAGCTGCTGGCTCAACTCCGTCCGCTTCTGGGGGGAAAGCTCCTGCCCATATCATCAATGAAGCCCCAGCTTCCACAGTCCAGGTGGTCCAGGCCTCATTCAATGAGGCTCTGAAGTTTTCTGAAAGTGCCCTAATCTGTCGGTTCAATGGTTTTTGGCCGCGGCTAACAACTCTCCACAGTTGGATCTCAGAGGTATGGAAGCCTATCATTTTTGATGTAATTAATATCTACCCTTGTGCTAGGGGTTTCATTATAATAGATTTTGAAAACTCTGAAAGTAGACAATGCATTCTAGATTTTGGCCCTTGATTTTGGGAGAACTGAAGCCTATTGATGAAGCCATGGAACCCATCATTCGTTCCCTCAACAAAAGTCATAACCTTAGCACCAGTTTGGGTGAGATTGCCAAACCTACCTTTGCATCTCTGGAATTTCTCCTTGCTAAAAGCCATTGGAAATGCAATTGGGAAATTTTGCTGTAGATGCCTAGAAACAGAGGAATATACAAGAACCACCTATGCACGCATCTGTGTGGAAATGGACTTCAACATCAGAGTCCCAACTGAAATAAACCTAACAAGTAAAGACTATATGTGGAACCAGAAACTCGATTATGAGAGTGTCCTCTTCAGATGTTGATCCTGCTTTAAGACAGGTCATCTAGCCAAAAATTTCCCAAAAGCCTCCCAAAAAAATGCTAGAAAAAATCACCACAGATCTACATGGTGGGAAGGAGCACAAAAAGAACACTACACTGTCATAAAAAAAGAATACTCTCGAGAAAACTCTGAATCACAAGAAATCGAGCAAGAAAGAAACAACTCTCAAAACAAGCAGGGGTAAAGCCCCGCCCAACGTGACAACCCCTCGAGCATCAACAGTTACGAGGATTCAAATGCCGCACAAAATAAATCTTCATTTAACAGCGAAGCAAATCTCCTAGACCAAACTTCTTCTCCGACTATCTTCAAAAGGACACCAATGTCCAAAGAACCAGAAGAGATGAAGGAGATGCAAGATAAAATAAGCTGGAAGACTGTAGAGAAAAAAAAAAAAAAAGCTACAACATCAACCTCACCAAGAAAGACAAGGAGCCAGTCAATTAAAAACTAAAAAAAATTATAGGTCCGATAGACCAATTTGGTCTCAGTGAACGTTAACCATAACCACCACCAACATCATAATAATATTAATAATCCCTTTAGTTAATAATATTAAGATTTATTATACTATTGATAATCATAATATTATAATTCATTATATATAAAATTTTTTATAATACTTATAATTATAATTATTATCAAATTTTATATAATGATAATAATATTTTATAATAAAATAATAATTTTTATTATATATTTATTAATAAATATATATTAATATTAAAACTATAATATTGACGTCTAAATATCAATCACATTTAAAAATGTGTTAATATATAATATATATGAATCAATTCGCTAATAACTATATACAAAATCTATTAAAATAAAAATTATTATAATTTTAAATGAATAATAAATATCTAATAATCAATGCCATCTTAAAACACAAAAATTACATCAATTTAATATTCTCAATGAAGAAAATACATTGAAAATAGCTGGCCTTTCAATATAACTTCACACTTATAAACCATAAATGTGTAATAAAACTTCAAACTTGTCTTTCAACTATAATGGCAAAACTAATGGCTAGTCAAAGTGAATCCTTCGCCATAATGACAGTGGTAACTGTCCATCTCTGTTATAATTGAGACCAGGAAAGGAAAGGAGAGAACGAGACCTAATTCATCTGCTGCCTCCTTCTGGCGGCCACTGGCACCGCCTCTTCACATGTGTTGGACACGTTGGTTGACAGGACAGCAACGTGGCATCCAAGCAATTTAAAGTCGCGTGCACATGAAACTCAACGTAAATGAAATTGGACGGTAGAGTAATCCGTCGGCAAGGGAAGAAGAGAGGAATCTGCCGTCGCAAGTCAAAGTGGATGGATGATAATTCTTTGCAGTAGTTTAATGAGTCCCGGAATTGGCTGGAATGTTATGGAAATTTCTATTATATTTAAAGAAAATCCGATAAGGATTTTTGTAAATTTAAATTATAGTTGTTAAATATCAAAATTTTATTGTTTTTATTATTAAAAATATGATTCAAATATTACTTTAAATTTTTTTTTGAAATCACTAATTGTAATCATATAAATGAATTGTATATATGTTATTGGATTTGAATTGAAATGTATTAAATATAATTTTATATAACATTTAAAAGTTATTGATTGCATAGTTTTTAATCATTATTTTGTAGTGAGTGTTAATAGTTATCATATGTGGATGATTTGGATAGAAGTTATTGATGGTTATAATATATATTATGGTTTTCCATCATTCTTTTGCAGTGAATATTAATAGTGATCATATGTGGATGGTTGGGATTGAATATACATGTTCTTATGGTTGGGATTGAATATACATGTTCTTAGATTTGAATTAAGATTTAGTATATATATGATTTTAATTAATAATTAATATTTATTGGGAAAAGTTATTTATTATTATAATATATAGTATGATGGTCAATAATTAGAGTATTTATCCTACTCAGTCAAAGCAATTTGCAATGGAACTCTCAGTGTTTACGCAATCGAATATTATTGGGATGATCTATGAGTATCTTAATAGCATATTCGCTTTCATACATGCTTCCAGCTCATGAATGCCCTGGAGGAAAGTGGAATTTTGTGCCTCACGCTATCTGTTTATTTGTATTTATCTTTGTATTGTTTCTCTCTTTTCAAATTTAAAGCTATTTATAAATGTATTGTCTTATAAATGTATTGCCTTTTTCTTTTCAAATGTAAACCTATGTAAGTCTATAATTTAATGTAAGGAATTTAATTTTTATTATTCTTTTTCTTTTCAAATTTAAAGTTAGGTAAGTCTATAATTTAATGTAAGGAATTTAATTTTTATTATTTTTTTTCCTTTTCAAATTTAAAGTTAGGTAAGTCTATAATTTAATGTAAGGAATATAATTTTTATTATTTTATTATTATTTTTAAAATTTGTATTATTTGTAAAGTGATTGGTTGAGGTATTTTTATGAATTGTTTAATAATTTTCATTTTTTAAATTTAGGTTTTTGTGATTGATATTTAGTATTAGAGTAAATTTTTTTAGGTGAAAATCACATGAAGACTCATTTGTTTGTCGATGTCATCCACTGGCAGTTTGTCGATGTCATCATCCATGGGTTCCTTCGAAACCTCGACAAATGAGTCTTTATGTGATTTTCACAAAAAAAAAAAATTCTCTAATAACTTCCATTTCTATTAGTTACTAATTTTTTGTTTTAATTTTATTTATTTTATTCATTTTTTGTTAGTATATTTCTTTTTCATGAATTATAATTTTCACGTATTTTTCAATTTAAAGTGGCTTATTATTGTATTAACATATTTTAATAAAATAATAAAACATTTATGCATATTTTAAACAATAACACCAAACATATATTTTTTTAATATAAATAATATTAGTTAATCATATTTTTTAGTTTTTGGTGATGACATTTTTGTATGAAATTTCTGTTTTTGTTATTTTTCTGTTTCATTAAATTATATTTAAACTAAAGCAAGTATTAGCTACTATGTAAACTTTTATTTTTTTTGGTTCAGGTGTTAGGAATGAATTTATAGTTACCTTTGCTTGAAAACACTAATGATAAGTAAAGATAAAAAAATATATTAATAAATGTTATTATAGATTTGTTAAACTTTGTAGACGACAAAAATAAATAGATGGTTTCTTTTTTTCAATAACAATGAGAGTTTTAATAGTTTCTTGGGTGCGTGCATTATTAGGCGGAGGTAGTTGATGCCTGTGGACGTGGAAGACTCGATACCAAAACTAGATTGCGTAATGGATGTACATATATGATTTTCTGTCGTTATCTTTATAGTTATCATTTTTAGTTTAAAAAATGAAGTCCATTTACATTTGCCTAAATTTATTGTTAAATGTATATGCTTAGAAAGGAAATTAAAGGATTAGTAGTATATTTTAAATTTATGCATATTAATAAATATTTTAAAAATAATTATGTTAGATATTTTAAAATTAAATGGTTGAAACTCGTTTTAATTATTTTAAATTGTAATTCATGGAAATGGGACATCTTTTTTTGATGGCTTAGCAGAGAACAACTTGAGCTCTGCAACTAAATCTATAGTTGGCGATAGGGTTTTGGCGTTGGGCACCATGATGGGACGCGCAGGCGGGATGTTGCTCCCTCCTATAGTCAAGCAGATATGGATAGAGGCAAGGATGCGAGAAAGCAACGTTTCAAGAAACCTCTGGAGAAGGCAACAGAGGCAAGAAACACAGAAGTATTGGGAAGAGGTAAACCTCCTGAACAGGAAGGGGAATGGAAGGAAGCCAATAAGGAGTAGGTAACAGGGGGCAACAGTCAAAACCCTACTTCCACAAGGACAACTAGGGTTTGCAAACCCAAGTCGCACATCATTCCTCGGGTCATCTTAAGCGACCCAGCGCTACAAGCGCATAGGGATAATATGACGGAATATGCAGTTGTATGCAAATTCATGCAGATATGGCCAACGGAGAAGCTGCTACATGCATGGATAAGGAGCCACTGGAAGCCAAAGGGGGAAATATACCTTCATTAGGGATTTAAGGGCTTCTTCACAGTAGTATTCACAAGCCTAGAGGATAAAGACAAAGTGTTTGAAGGAGGACCATATTTCTATGCTGCGGCAGGCCTCTACATTCGACCATGGATGATGAACTTTGTTCCGAAACGCGAGACATTCACATCGGTACTGGTATGGATCAGACTTTACTCCCTCCCTCTGAATTATTGGTTACCAGAATCTTTGAAAACAATAGGAAACAAACTGGGGCATTTCTAAAGATCTCAGAGGCAACTCTGAAAGGAAAATATACCTCCTTTGCCCGGATATGTGTGGAAATGGACTTATTTGGAGCACTTCCAGAAGCGATAATTTTAGAAGTATATGATGAAGAAGGGGTGCAGGCAGTGGACTATGAGCACATCCCATTTAGATGCCACAAATGCCATGAGCATGGGCATCTATACAGAGACTGCCCAACCCACAACATGGAGAAAAATGTTAAAACCACTATGGATAAAAATCCCGAGGGTTTTACCAAGGTTGGGGGCAAAGGGAAAGGTGGAAAGCAATCACAAAAGAAGACTAATGAGGAAAGACAACCAAGCCACAATAGCTTTAAGATCCTAGAAGAAGAAGAAGGAAACAAAGAAACAAACCAAGACATGGAGAACATTATTACTGAGAAGGAAAGGGATGACAACATGATAGATATCATAGAAAACAACCAACAAAAGGAGGATTTGCCAAGCAGTATGGAGATAAATAGGGACCATGAGATGACTCCAAGTGAGGAGGGAACGAAGGACCATGAACTGCAAGAGATTCTAGATTGGGAAAATCTAGATCTAGCGAAATTTCTGGAACAAGGGACAACCAAAGGAGTGGACTCCCTACCAAAAGAGGAATATGATAGCGTTCAACAGCTCTTCCTATGGAGATCACAATCGAAGGGATCTGGAGTCAAAATAAATCATGAAATCCAGGAGCATAGAGGGGTCAAGATGATGGAGGAGACACAGGCATAATCTCTAAAGTACCCAGGCAGGAAAAGAGGAAGAAAAAGACAGAATGAATCACTGAGCGAATGTGGAAAACTATTGATTAACTCAAGTAAGATGAAAGATCTCACTAGTTATTCCTTTACAAATCTTTCTTAATGAAGCTCACAACCTGAAATATTAGAGGCATAGGAAATAGAAGGAAACAAAGAAATCTTAGGAATAGAATAAAAGAAGAAAAACCAGATATGGTTTTTATTCAGGAGACAAAATGTTTAATGGATAAGATTAGAGAAATTCATAATAATGGCTAATCAAGTATGAGTATCTAGAGGTTAAAGCAAAAAACTCAGTGGGGGGGATTCTCACGCTGTGGGATCCCTAGAAATTTGGAATCTTGGATGTTGAGGCATCTAGGAACTATCTTTCTTTGGTATGTCAACCTTTAGGTGATAAGGAGATATACATGATCACAAATGTCTATGGACCTCAAAATCAGGAAGACAAACTCCAGCTTCTCATCTCCCTTGAGGAACTAAGAGCAAGACACCCCAAAATATGCCCTGGATCGTTGTAGGAGAATTCAATATGATAAGATCTCTTATAGAGAAAAAAGGTGGTATCAGACAGCTAGGTAGAGACTCCAAGGCCTTCCAGAACTTCATAATGAGCATGGGTTTAGTGGACATTGAAACAATAAATGGGACATTCACTTGGAATAACAAGAGGGGAGGGGCTTCACAAGTCACCTCTAAACTAGATAGATTTATGATTTCAGAGGACCTCTTTCTCTCAGGCCCTGCCATGACAACTTCTATTCTCCCCTTTGGAGGTTCAGACCATTGGCCTGTATAGTTGGAAGCCACTTTTATGGGTACACCAAGAAACAGACCTTTCAAGTTTGAAAATTCCTGGCTCTCTCACCCTAAATTCACTAGTAATATTGACAAATGGTGGAGAGAGGATCTGGACATTCAAAGCACTAGAATGTTCCTGCTTCAATAGAGACTTAAACATATCAAATCCAAGCTTAAATATTGGAACAAAAAGGAATTTTGCAATATCTTCAAAGCCAAAAGCAAAGCTGAGCAGAAAATCCAGAAGATCAATTAGATTAACATCACAGAGCGCTTTATTGAGGAGCGGAAAAAGCTAGCTGATTCTTTGTAGGAAGAATGGGAAGATAGGTTCTTGCAAGAGGATATTTTCTGGAGACAAAAATCAAGGATACAATGGATTATAGAGGGAGAAAGAAACACAAAGTTCTTTCATAAATCCACCATGGATCATAGGGCACACAATAAAATTACTAAGCTCAAAGATTCTCAAGAGAGAGAACTAGTCTCTCACAAAGACATGGAATCTATCCTTGTACAACACTTCCTTAGTATAGCAGAGGAGCCTCTAGAGGATAGATCCAGGTTCATCAACCATTTCACTCAGTATATCCCTCATCTGGTCACCAGAGAGGACAACCACAAACTTAACAGGCCAGTGTTAGAAGAAGAGGTTAGTGAAGTGATCAATGAAATGCAAAATGGAAAAGCTCCAGGCCTGAATGGGTTCAATGTAGACTTCTTCAAAGCATGGTGGAAAACAACCAAATAGGATATCCTTGAGGTGGTGGAAGA
This sequence comes from Pinus taeda, assembly GCA_000404065.3. NCBI lineage: Eukaryota > Viridiplantae > Streptophyta > Pinopsida > Pinales > Pinaceae > Pinus > Pinus taeda. The sequence continues at coordinate 6,732 of APFE030742227.1, read as the reverse complement.
CTCGAGAAGATCCAAAAAGGTTCTAAAGGCCTTTAATGCGTCTTTCAAGGCTTTGATCCCAAAATAGGAAAAAGCCATGACTCTGGATGGTTTCAGACCCATAGCTTTATGCAATGTGGTGTATAAAATTATTTCCAAGGTAATTTCTAATAGACTCAAGCCCCTTTTACCAACTCTCATCTCAGAGGAGCAAACGGGCCATGTGGAAGGAAGAAAAATCCTCAGTAACATTATCCAAGCACATGAGGTGGTACACTCTCTAAAAAGAAACAAACAAGTTGGTATGATCATTCAGCTGGACCTAGCGAAAGCTTATAACAAGCTAAGTTGGTATTATATTAGCGCAGTTCTAAGAGCCTATGGCTTCGACCGAAACTAGATAAGATGGGTTATGGCACTAGTCACCATGACCAATTTTTCTATCCTGCTTAATGGCACTCCTTCAAGACTCTTCACACCCTCCAGAGGTCTTAGACAAGAGGATCCACTCTCACCCTTCCTTTTTGTTCTCATGATAAGTGTTAGGTAAAGCAATTAAAATGGAAAATGCTGAAGGAAGAATCTAGGGCATCAAAATCACCTTGGATGGAGCAACAAACACTCATCAACAATTTGTGGATGACACAATGCTGCATGGCATACCCACAGTCAGGGAAGCCATAACGATCAAACATATTTTGAATGACTTTGCTATGGTAGCTGGCACAAAGGTAAGCCTCAACAACATTTCTATTCAGAGAAACATCACCAGAATTCTTGGGTTTCAAAGGAGCCAGCTACCTTCCAAGTATCTAGGCATACCCCTCACAGATAAACCTCTAAGCAAGGAAGTGTGGGAGCCAATAATAAATAAACTTCAGGACAAGATCACAAAATGGACATGCAGGTCTTTAAATTTGGTAGGGCACCTTGTGCTCACACAAGTTGTCCTGCAGGCAATTCCCATGTTCATGTTCTCAACTCTCCCTGCTCCTAAAGGAATTAAGCAATAGATCAAGAGCATACAAAGGGATTTTCTATGGGGCAGAGGAGAAGAGAAACAGAAAGTGGCTTTAGTAGCTTGGGACAAGATCTGCAAACCCAAAAGTCATGGTGGCTTGGGGCTTCATGAAATTGGCTACTCCCTGGGCTAAGCTTTGGAAACAAAAATATGCCAGTAATTGGTAGGAGAAGGATCATATTAGAATGTCAGGGCACATTAAGGGCTCCCACATTTGGAAACTTGCCTGGGAAAATAAAGGCATTGTTCAGCAACACAGTTTCTGGGAGATTCGAGCTGGGAACCTAGCACGGTTTTGGGAGGATAACTAGCAACAGGAAACCAAATTGTACAAGGAGGAATTAGCAGCTCTCAAAAATGACATAGACAACAAAGGTCTACTGATGGTTTTTGGGACCAGGTAAGGAACAATGGAAAATGGAAAAATTGTAAGGATCTAGGCCGTAGTGAAGAGAGCCCTCTAAAGGCTCAAGCAAACTCTCTTGCTCAGGATCTAGAGCATTGGAGGATCTTGGTATCTTCCTTTCTTGATCAACTAAGATGGGGAAAGAATGCCGAAGGAAACTTTAATCTCAAAGAAGCTAAACAGGTAGTAACATTATTTAACTACCTAAACCCTGATCAAGTTTGCAAGAAGCTTTGGAAGAGCCCCCATTGGATGAAGATAAAGTTATTTATTTGGCTAGTTCATCAAAGGAAAATTTTAACTTAGGAGAACCTCCTAAAAAAAGGCTTCACTGGACCATCCAAATGTTACCTTTGTGGCTCACAAGAGGAGATGATGAATCACCTTCTTAACCTCTGCCCTATCACCTCTACCATGTGGGATTAGGTGGCCTCAATCTTTAGGCACACTAATAGGGATAGACTCAACATCTCCAATACTTTGAAGAATTGGAGGATAAAATTATCAGGGAATGATGTCAATAATAAAGCCTGGACTTTGGTTCCAGGCTTTGTCATCTGGGATGTTTGGAAAGAACACAATAATCGGGTCTTTAATAACAAAGCAAGCAAGCCTAGCATATAATTGACCAAATTCTAAGGAAGCTCAAAGACATAGTCAACAGTTTGTTGGGGAAACTTTCTAAGGACCCTCCTCTGCCCCAAGATGCGTGTATTCTATTGCATTTGGGTCTCCAATCTATAGACCCACAGGGCATAATCAAAGGTGTGCAGCAATCAAATGCAGATATAAACATTTGGAAGCCTCCTCCACACGGCTTCTTAAAGGTCAATATAGACGGAGCATCTAAGGGCAACCCAGGGTTAGTTGGTTTTCGGGTGTTATTAGAGATGAACAGGGCCAAATAAAGGAGATATTTCATGGCCACTTGGGGAAGACCACAAATAACATGGCGGAACTCATGGATTTAGAACAATGCTTAGAAATCTTGGTGGATTCAAATTCACACAATGTCATCATTGAGGCAGACTCAGAATTGATTATTAGAGCAACCAAACAAATATGCAATGGTACCTCACCGGATAAAGTGTTAAAACACTGGAGGCTATCACAGATCTTCACCATATCTACACCCACCTGCAAACCCTAAAAATGGTAAGCTTTGTCCATGTGAAAAGAAAAGCTAACATGTTAGCTGATCATTTGGCAAATGAAGGAGTGATTAATAAGGAAAGGGACACTCGGAACATTTGGGAGCTATTACCCCAAGGCAAACTGTTAGAGGATTATCTTTGTCAAGCTGCCAAAGATAGGGATCGATGGATTGACAGGATAGATCAAAGAGGATTAGAAGACAAGCGGGAGGATAGGGAAGACTAAAATGTTTGCCTGTTGTTAGGCAACAGTTCATAGTTTGTTTTGGCATTAGTTTTGCTTGGGATAAGAGAGGTTTGTTGATATCTGCAAAGGTAACCAAGGATGCAGTGGTGTGAGGATCAATTCTGGACAGTTGCTGCAGGCTTGACATATGAGTTTCTATGGGTTAAATGGAGTATGGTAGAGGAACTAAGGTTTATGCATAAATCAATTCACAAGCAGAAGATCTACGGCGTAGGCATCAAGGAACGAGAACCGTCCGATGGGATAGATCGATAGTCTTCGTATGGCGGAAGAGCGCAAAGGTTATTTGCAAGGGAAGTGGTTTATCGAACCATAAGTGGTATTTTCACGCGCGCGGGGGGGGGGGGGGGGGGTTGGGGGGAGTCTAAGTGATAACCGATTTTTTGAGGGAGGCCTCTGATTCCACTCTTCAAGCAACATGTAGCAGCGAGAAGGAGAGAGGAAACTACTTTTCGGGCTGTGTTGTGGCCACCAACAACCCCCCTCCTTCTTTAGTATTAGAAATAACATAAAACAAGTGGGGACCCTTAGTAAAAAATTCAATTTTTTTTTGTATTATACTCCTTAAAAATATATCGCATCGCGAGAAGAGAGTAGAACATTTCTTTATGAGCACAATAAAAACTGCGAAAAAGCGATGCGAAATTCATTGCATCGCATACATTAAGAAGTGCCCATAAATGAAGATATTAAGAAATCTCTGATGGCCGATATACGACATCGCATGTCGAAACATTTCATAAACAACACACAATGATCTAACACGATCTGCGATCTTGCGATAAATGCGATGCTACGATGCTCCGATGCTACAATCTGCGATTTGCGATCTGCGATATCACAATCTTGACAAAATGCGATAACACGATAACGTAATGCAAGTTGCAGAAATCACCCATCGCAAATTTTCCTCGGCTCAGCATTCAAGAAAAGCTGTCAGTAAACCACAAAATTGGATGCGCACCTTAAAGAAAATTAATGAATGTATGCCAAAGTGTTAATGAAGGACAATTTTGTGTTTGTCGAAGAGGCAGTTCACAATGGGTGGCATTATTTTATACATTCGTAGAGCTTAGAGCTTTCGCGTCAATATTTATTGTCATTACTCTTTTCCTTTGCGTGAACTGCAGGAATGAAAAACAGGAAACATCTAAAGAAAAAAGGGAAGTGTCAATGCTCAGAGACAGAGAAGAGATGCCCTCATAAACAGATACCGCATGCAACGAAACCGCAGATTCCATAGCATTTCTGAACAGATGCTGACATCAATAGCCTACTCAACACTCAGGGTCAAAAGCTCACAAAAGCAGCATGAAGCTTATACCCGATAAAGGAAAATGCACTAAAGGCGAAAAACGCACCAGAAAGGCCCGGATCAAACAACAGAGGCAGTTTTCAATGCGCTAAGAAAATTGTTCAGAAAGCAAGGTCCCTAACTTGCTTAGTCATTCACAAGTCTGGAAAACAAGATAGCAAAGGCAGAAGCAATTTGAGGGAAATTTTGGTCATTACCAAGTATATACGTAGTTAATTCACCCAGCCAAAGGATGATTCCCAAAAAATATCTTCTAGTTTACTTAAAAGTGGTGCCAGCGCTTGCCATTTCTATTTGCTTAACTCAAACAAAAGCGGAAGGCAACCAACCGACTCTTCCCAGGAAAATGTTGAATGTTTGCAACATTAAGGAGCAAAAGTAGAAATAATTAGGAATTAGATTCGATTTTTAGAAATAAGTTTGCTTAGAAAAAGGGCGGTCATTTAAACCGTATCCTAAATTTATGTAATTAAGTTATTTCGTTAGCAGTATTTAAACCCTTCTCATGCATTGAGAGAAGGGTCCAGAAATTTGTCAAAAACTTGCCCTCAGAACATGCACTTTCGCACCCTCAGAGGAGGTTTTGATGAATGAACGGATCAAGATTTATTGATGTTTGCATTTGGTATCTACTACTGATGTTGCACTTCTGTACTCTTAGTAGATATTAGAACAAGGAGAGATAAATCATTGTTGCTTGAAGCTTATGAGTAGAACCAGTCATAAATGGTACTTTTATCTCTTGACCATTTCTGCTTATATTCTTAAAGAAATATACAGTTTTTAGTTGTTTATATGTTATTACATGAATTTTTGTGTTACCATTTGGCACTTTTTTACGGTGGAGCCATTTATCTATGTCTAATGTGTGAATAACTTATTATGCGATATGCTGTTCCCAATTGTTTTGCCTAACTTTTTATGCAAAGTGGTTCATCTTAATTGATTTCTATTCTTATAATCACTGAATGATCTTTATTAACAATTATTATTTGAAATCTCTTTAGATCGCATAATAGAAGAATTACATCCCGAGTTAGCATAGATTAGATGTGTTGTTTTCATTAATTACATAGCATGAAGAGTTAGTATTAAAATAGTTTAAGATAGAAAACTTTTGGGTCAGCAACAGCAATTTTTTTTCACACACACACACTCTTAGATTGGGATAACTGGTCCATTATCCTCCAGTTGACCCCGCTATACCAAACAGATTAAGGAGGCTGCCAACCAAGGTCCGACCGGGCAGTATCCCCTTGTTGTCGCGACCCGATTCGGGCGTGCAACAAGATTGGCACTAAAAGGAAGGGGGCGTAACTACAATTGGCACCGTAAATCAAAAATCTAATATACCGATTCGTAAGAGTAATCGCCCTCAATCATCTCGCCCACTCCCAGTAGTTTAAATCTAAGTCAGAAGTTGCTCGAGTATCAACCGGCTTGCTACATCACCCTAATATTTCAAACCAAATCTAGCCGATTGAACTCCTGAAGTTGGATTCTCTGATTTCACAAACTTCAGGGATTCAATGTTCTGCCGTCAGAGGTCTGATAAATCTCAAAGCAGTGGTACTTCCCAGTACAATCCCTCAAAAACCCCTAACCAGGTTTAAGAGTGAAAAATTTGGCTATTCAGACACTGAGGGGGCCGGGGCGGGGGCCCACAAGGAGGAGCGGAGGAAATTACCGCAAGAGTCTGACAGTGAGACTCTTTCGTCTACATCATCCATTTCAACTACCCCACCGCGAAGTCAACCACCCACACCTCCATTCCAAACCATCATCCATCTGTCTACCGGAACTCCCACAACCCCTCTTCAATCATCTACGATCATAGTATCCTCATCTTCCCAGCCATAGGGATCATCTTCTGCACTTTCCTCTACTAGAAGCTCAACGATGGCCCAGTCTCCATGGAACAACCCTGGAGCAGTTTTAATGCCTGCGCCCTTGAGTCAAATACCGGCACATCCTGAGAAATGGCTGCCCAAATTCAATCCAAAAGCAGGCATGCTAGCAGAAGAACACATAAACAATTTCATGCTTTCTATCAATCTCAATGGAGTTACTAATGAAGACGTTGTTGTTCGGCTTTTTCCCTATACACTGCAAGGGACAGTCGGGTCATGGTACTTTTCACTACCCTCCAGGTCTATCACAAGTTGGGATATCTTCCAGAGTCAATTCCTTACCAAGTTTGGTGATGACAGATCAACGGCAACGTTAATCAATGACCTATCTAATCTTAAAGCCGAAGCTAAAAAGCCTATCAAAGATTTCAATTTACAGTTCAATAAAATTCTCAACAAAATTCCCACTGCTTCCCAACCCAGCGAAGAAGTATGATGTGAATGGTATATTACTTCAATTTACAGTTCAATAAAATTCTCAACAAAATTCCCACTGCTTCCCAACCCAGCGAAGAAGTATGATGTGAATGGTATATTACTGCTTTACCATCAAACACAACAATCTTCGTGGATAGAGCAAATAAAACAACCTTAGTTGAAAACATGACAGAGGCGATAACAATAGAGAAACGCGTAATAGCCCTGGAAAAGAGATCTGCGATAGAGGAACGCAAATCTAAAAAAGTCACCTTCAAAGAAG
>APFE030742226.1:23283-55428 GCA_000404065.3 Pinus taeda | reverse complement strand
GCCAATTTCAAGAAGGGGATCAGGTCTTTTTGAGGCTGCAACCCTATAAGCAAACATCACTCAAAGACAATGGTTGTCAAAAGCTCTCTCCAAAATTCTATGGAACATACCAAGTACTTCAGCGCATTGGAGAAGTGGCTTACAAGTTGGCTTTGCCACCTACAGCAAAAACCCACCCAGTTTTCCATGTATCGTGCCTCAAGAAAGTGATTGGGAACAATTGCAGAGTTCAAACTAGTCTACCGGAATTAGACGAGGAAGGGTCAATCTGGCTTCAACCGGAACAGGTTCTAGACACATGAGACAAGCACCTGTGCGGCCGCATGATTAAAGAGGTCCTCGTCAAATGGAAAGACACCTCTCCGGAAGATGCAACTTGGGAACCAGCCACTATTCTTCAGCAGTTTCCGCAGCTTCAGCCTTGAGGACAAGGCTAGTCTTAAGGGGGAGGGCATGTTAGGGTCCCACCCTAACCCCCTTATTCATGTCATGGGAACACGTCATAGTCAAGAGTCAATAAAGCCCATATTAATATTTGTAAGTGGTTAACCCAGTTAGTTGCAAATGGGACCACAATTAGTTGTAAATGGGCGGTAGTATTAAATAAAGGTAGTATTAGATAGATGGTATTAATAAAACCCACGGTATTGGCTCGTGGTATTACATGTCTGAGTCATATATAAAGGATAGAGACTCCCTGCGAGGAGCATCGTGTCTTGTTTGTAATTGAGCTCTGCTCTATTGGAGGTTGCCCCCTCAAAGAGGCCTGTGAACATTTCTCTCTGAGTAATAAAATCTTTGCTATTCTTTGTTCTGGGTATATTTTCTTCGTTCTCGGTATTTTTCTCGCATATTCTCGGTTCGGTATTGCTTTGCAGGTTAAGTGGCATAACATAGAGATTCATAATAAATAATAATTCTTAAGTCAAAACTAGTTGTTATATTATAGAAACTAGGAAACATCTCTCTACGTCTATTTAATTTTATGTGAAGATATATTTCCTCATCTGGTCCTGAAGAGGAAACACACTAGTTGTTTTTAAATGTGCTCGCAAAATTTTCTCTTATTCGATTATCACCAAAATATTTCATAGGATACAAATCCAAATTCATATCTTCTTCAGAAAATTCATAACAAAGGTGAAGGCGTCGATTATAGAAATCATTTTTTGATTCAATAGTCTTAATTCTTAGATTATTAATTCTTTTGAGAACGTCCGAGTAATCATACCTATCAAATGTTAAACGTAGCTCTTTGATGAGGTCATTAGAAGAATGAATGAAAGCGGGTGGTAGGGTATGACACCATTCGTTAACTCGACCTTCGAGTGTGAGGCATAAAAGAATACCAACCACATATTCATATTCAAATTCATAGCATTCATAAAACTTAAGAAAAATAGATGCATGCCCAACAATGGATATATCACCCTCACTATCAAACTTAAATTGTGACAAGTCATCAAATTTTTCAAATGAGATGAAAATTTTACGAGGGAATAGGTTAGAGAAACATTATGGGATTATGATTTGGGGATGAGCCATTTAAGAGAAGAGATTCAAAATAGACTCAACGGGAATAGATTTTCATCTAGACCTCCTTCTAGCACCATTTGAGAATGGTTCTAGAAATACATCAACCAAAGGGGTCTCCTCGATGAGAATTCCCAATTAGACTTCATATCGTTTGGTGTTGGAGCCCTCCTTTAAATAAGGTCTAGATGCCATATATTGTTAAAGATATTCCTTGGCTATAATGTTCAAAACAAGAGAGTAATCCAACATTAGCTTCATATTATTAAGTGGGTATGCCTTGTGGAATGTTTAGCTAAAGAATGTATCGTGGTTCTTCTATGGAAAGGGGAGAGAAAAAGTGAGTCTTTTAAAAACAAGTAGTAGTAATAATCCAGAAAAGACACATGAGCATGTACACATGAATGAATCGTTAGAGCACTAGTGAAATAGTTCACATAGAAGCAACAATTGTTAAAACACATACAACACACCTTCAACAAGGTAAGTACCAAAGCCATCAAAACAGTTTAATTTCTTTCATACAAATAAAAACAACATACATCACAAACATTTAGAGCATATTCTTACAATATTTATGACATACACATGAATCTGTGTTGGATTAATGAGCTTTGGAGTTAAACAAAAGTTCAAAGATACATTAAGACAGTGAGCCCCACTAGCCCTAATAGTGGAGCATTAGAGAAACCACTTTCTCCTCCAAAATAAATATTTTCCACTCTAATGACTAGTACGAGGAGCCAAGGTGAAAATTCCTTTGCATCAACTATGAGGGTGTATATATACCAAATGTGCTGATCATTCACCTCCCTTATCTCTCTTAGACAACCCTCATGATTTTTTGACTTCTCTATCACCTTTCAACTCCTTCATGACTTTTCACATTCTATGCATGCCTCTTGAACTTCCAATTTACATTAAATTTCATAAATATTGAAATTACATAATCCACAAATGATGTGGCTAATGATGACATGACACTTTGACAAGATATGACAAGACAATGATGACATGGACTGCATGATGACATGGGAATGTCAAACCATTCTTGTTGCTGCTATGTTTGATTCTTCTTGAGAGATGGTGCATATTCTTCTTCTTCATCCATTAAGAGTGAATGTAGGGAGTCTTGAATGTGTCCTGATTTCCAGTTGTTGTCGCAATCTAGTGTCCCCTTGTCTTTATTGATTGTTCAACTTGTCTTGGCAGCTTTAAAGTAATCTTCTATCAAGGTATCCTTATTCATCATCCTACCATAACATGATCTGATACGTGCAACTGAAATCCACTCATGCCAAGATGAAATCAGTCCACTGAACCCCTAGTCTAACATGCTTTATGGAAACCACTAACTGAGATGTAATGGGGTGATAGGATGAGACACACACTCAAGGATTTCTCAGTTGTGCGGATCAAGATATCAAGGGTCAAGACTAAGCCTTGAGATTGCGCAGAGTGTCCTTGAGGTAGGCTAGAGCTATTCATTGGCTCAAGAGTTCAAGCTGAGAGATTGAGGCTTGAGAATGCACACTTCATAGTTCGAGAGACACAAAGGACAAGGGATTGTGTAGTTGTGTAGTTCAATGGTTCAATGTGTAGGCCTCATGCTTGAGACTGATTAAAGGCAGTGATTGCATAGTTCGGGAGCTTAAGAGTCAAGACTGAGCACTGAGATTGCACAGTGCATAGTTCTAGGATGCAGAGACTGTACATTACAAAGTACTAAGAGGTAATGTTGAAGCTTGAGGAATGATACTGTGTAGTGTGCATTTCAGGAAGGTTGCGTGATGTCGAGTTGCTTGGTCAGGAATTTCTCTATATTTGACCAAGTGTGGGATCAGTGAGATGAAAATGAATAAAACCAAGAATTAAACATGATCACAGACTTAGAAATCTTATTGACACAACATAGATCACCCAAAAAAAATTAACAACATACTTTCTTGAATGCGGCAACATTGCGAAAGATTTCCCCAAGTGCAACACTAAAGGTACACTTTGTGACGATATTGAGGAAACTTGTGCGAAAGTGCTTGAAACTTTGGAAGTGAGTTTGATACATGTCTACATGAAAATAATGAATCATTATCACCAAGGTTACCATTAAAACAACCAAAAAATGCATTTTTGCAATACGTGAATCTTACCATGCTAAAAGAGGACACTTGTGATGACAAGAGGAAAGTGGAAACAACACTTTCAAAACACGAACTGCATTGAAAGAGATACATGCTAGAATGAATATTGCATGAAAACGACACTTCTTAAAGTGAAAAAAAGTGAAATCGATAGTCGTAAACATGAAAGTGATACTTGGAGGAGAAAAGGTGCACAAAATCAACAATTCGAAGAACTCACCGAAAATAGAAGAACAATTGCAATAAAAAGCGAGAGACTTTGAATGAAAGTGTTCACTAATTTCCAACATAGGCTAAACATTTCACATGCACTGTCTTGATGGAATTGTTTTATGCATGTTCATGCTTTCATAAAAGAGCGTGCTCATGAACTCATTGCAGATTGAGCATGTGTGAACAAGAGAATTTGACACTTACAAACTAAGAAAAATACTGGAATACTTAACAAAGCATCAATTGACCATAAAGTGACTATTGAATGAACAATCAAAAGATCCACAATAGGCTCCAAAATTTAAGTGTACACCAAATTTTGGAGGGTGTTTGTCACAACGAAAACAAAGCACAAGAAAATTATACATGATATATGGAACTTGTGACATAATTTACCGATTTTCAACCATGTTCTTTTGAAGAGGTTATTTCCTAGCAAGTGTGGGTAAATTTTGTTGTGGAGGAGTATACATCGATCATGAAGAACAATGTTTGGGAGGTGGTGCCTAGACCTAAGAAGTCATTTTTTGGTTCCATGTTTGTGGCCAAAGGATTCTCACAGGTGGAGAGGATTTATTATGAGGATACATTTTCCATTGTGGCTAGATACTCATCTATCAGGACCATACTTGCATTGGAAGTAGAGTTGGGGTGGAGGAATCAACAAACGGATGTTAATATTGTCTTCCTCAATTGGGTGGTTGAGGAATATATCTACATTGAGTAGCTTGAGGGGTTCGAGACCTTTAACAGGGAGACACGTGTTGTAGGCTCAAGAGAACTCTCTATGGTCTCAAGCAGGGACCTTTTGCTTGGAACACTCACATATATTATTATCTTAGTGGATTTGGCTTCACTAAGAGTGAAGTAGATGCCAATATCTACTACATTATGGTAGATGCCAGTCTTCTCATATTATTTCTCTATGTGGATGATTTGATATTAAAAAGTGATGACATGTTGATCTAGTGTTGCAAGGAGGACCTTGCAAGAGAGTTCAAGATGAAGGATATGGGTTTTGTGCAATACTTCCTTAGCTTAGAGGTGTGGCAAGGAGATCGAGGGATATTTATTGGATAGGGTAAGTATACCTCTTAGATCCTTCAGAGATTCCATATGTAGGATTGGAAACACATGGATACTCATCTAGGTACCAACTTTAGGAAAGAGGATTCTTCTACAGGGGAGGAAGTATATGGAACTATCTATAGATAGGTTGTGGGGTCCTTGATGTACTTGTTGAACACAAGGCCCAATATTTATTTTGCAGTAAATCGGCTTAGTCAAGTCATGGTAGAGCCTACCAAGATTCACTAGAAAGGAAGAAGCATGTTCTGATATACCTCAAAGGCACAATATACTTTTGTTTATGGTACATACAAACTGATGGAGTGAAGCTCCAAGGATTCACAAATGCAGATTGGGTAGCGAGTCTCTCAGATAGGAAGAGAGCATCAGGAATAGTCTTAAGTGTTGGGTCAATAACAATTTCTTAGTACAATAGGAAACAAAGATATGTAGCACTAATCTCAACAAAGGATGAGTATATAGTTGCTAGTCAAGCAACATATCAGGCTATTTGGATGATGAAGATCATGGTTAATCTCTTCAGTCAGGGGACAAAGCATAAATTTATACAATTTGACTATAAAAGTTGTAGAAGATTCTCTGAAAATCTAGTGTTTAATGATAGGACCAAGCATATAGATATCATATATCATCACCTCAAATATTTTGCGCAAAGGAGGATTATTATGTTATAGTACATTCCTACAAAGGAGCAGGATGTAAATATCTTGACAAAGGGTTTGTTAAGAAGCAAGTTCAATTTCCATAAAAGCAGTATTGGGGTTGTTTAGAACCATTTTCTTACTAAGAGGGAGCGTTAAATTGTACCAAGAAAAGGCCTCATTTGACTTGCGCCTTAGTCAAATGAAGAAATATGAATCTCCACTTTAGCAAGATGAGTTGTTAGGCAGTTAGCAGGAGAGACATGACCAAATCACTTAATTGAGTCAGTCAATTTGAATTTATGGTCTAGAAGTAGAGTTGAGTGCAAGTTGGTGACTAATATCTAGCTACCTAGAGGTGTTGTATTTAGAGAAAGTCAGTTACCTGATCTGTAGTCTAGAATAGAATCAATATGAGTTTAGTTGAGATGTTGTAAACTCAACTAACTCTATGTTAATTAGTTAATTTACTAAAAATAGACATAGTCAAGCATGAAATTCGAATTTCCTAGTGAATTTGGAGGGAAAAGGCACATTGTAATTATCATTGTATACTAGTGAGTGTAATTGTTTTCCATGTAGCGGGTGAGCTAATTCTCTTGGATTTTCACAAGTAAATAGGAGGATGTAGAAGGCTTATTTTGGCTAAGTATTGGCCAGATCAGAGTCGCAAGGAGACCAATATTACAGTGCAGATTGAGATTCAAGCATTGAAGTAGCCATTGTAATATATCATTGTTCTCATATGATATAATACAAACAGAGGAAGGGTTTTTCCTAGTTGGGTTCCCTAGTGAAAATTGTGTTCGTTTTGGTTGAGTTATTACATGTGTTTCTATTGTCAATTTTCCTTCTATATAATTTGGTGGAATAAATTTGTGTCTATGTATTTTAGTCTAATTTCATGAATAGATACAAATTTCGAGTTATTTCTACATTATGGGAGTTGAAATTTCATTCTTTGTACTCTTTCTTACCTCTTTTCAAATGGGGGGAGGGACTTGAATTTTTATTTGACAGTTTGAAAAAGGATGTAGAGGAGGAAGAATTATCTTCTTTGACATTCTTTGTAGATGAAGAATCACTAACCATCCTTCTCTCTTATTTTACAAAAGTGCCTTCTTTTTCTTCCTCGAATTCCTTTTCTCTAGTTTGTTTAGCTATTGTCTGAAAGACCTCTTCAAATGACCTTTTAGAACCAAATTCTTTATCCTTCTCTACATATGCACTTATAACATCTTTATTTGTGTGGAAACCTTATTTCTTATGTGTTTTTTCATGGATTGTCTTTTCACCCTCTAATTCTTTTTCTGTAGATCTAAAAACTAAAGATTCATAATGATTCCTTTTTGTTTCTAGGTGATTGAAAAGCCTCCTTTGTCGGATCCTCAACCTCTATTTCCACCTTATTTTCTAACTTATACTTTACATAAATGAAATGTTCTTGTGGGATAGTCCCTACATTTGAAGACATGAAGTTACCATGTTCTTCAAATCTTTGTTCCTTCTCTGTAGCTTGGAGCACAAGGTCCTCTACTTGATACAAGGGTCATTTTGGTTCCATTTGGTTTACATATTCTTGCCTCCTATGATATTTTTCCTTTGATACTTCTTGAGTTGTATCTCTTTTATCAAGACCCCCCTTTAAATAGGTGAATGGGTTCACTCATCTAGTTGTTTTATCCGAGTCTACTTTTCCTTCCAGCTAGATTAGGTCCATTGGTTTCTTACATGAGGAGGCTTCAAGCTCCCAAGACTCAAGGCCCTGAACTTTCTGATATTCCTACTAATTCACACCCTTTCTCTTCCTCTATGTCTTCAATTTTCCTTCATTTTCTTAGAATCTGTGGGTTTTCCTTTTTTTGGGAATTTTCTTGCGAAGTTCCAATAATCATGATAGTGCCTACACTTGAATGAGATTTGATCATGATCCGTAGGTTGGATATGTGACTTGTTACCTTGAGAGATTTAGATTGTTTTAGGAATACATTTCTCTAAAATAAACACCAATACAAATCCTAGCATAGGTATACACTTAGTATTTAATTGTTTCCCCATTGATATAAATTATATTGAATTTCCAACATTCCTCAAGGTATCTTCATTCCAACAGTTAATACATAGATGGGGTAATTTGAACCCAAATGGAATAGAAAATAGGACATCATTCTCTAGGATAAAATCCAATGTCAACATGTCCAAATACAACCCTTTAGTTCCCATAAAATATGGTCCGTTTTGAAAGATCAAATCCCTATACTCCTTGTGCTAAAAAAGGAAAGTGAAAAATCCCTTCCCATAAGAAGCAAATTAGATTTGTCCCTTAACTAAGGCTTTCAATTCTTGTCCATGAATTTTACGAGGGAATTAAGGGATAGCGAGATTTCCATAAATTTACCTATGAAGCCCCTCTCAACAACACTCAGAGTTATAGTTGTAGATCTACTTGGATTTTTCCTAAATCTTTAGAATAATTTACAATCTATTCACAAAATCATCATTTTTGGTTTTAAACCTTTTCAATTCATTATGAATGAGAGTGTTGGAGGCAACTACAATAGGAGAATATGAGGCATGCGATAGAGAAGTTGCTAAATATGAAGGTGAGGAGATGAATCACCCGTGATGACAACCATTTCATAGTACTCATTCAGTCATGTCGTCTTTAGAGTTGAGGCTATCAAACTCTTAAACCTCTGACTTAAACCAAAACAAATCCAACAAAAAAATACAAATCAATAAAGGCAATTAAAACCTACAAGCATGAAACCAATGCCAATCATGGAAAATAAGTCTTTGAATGAGTTGAATGCAATGATTGAGCTAGAAAAAATAGATTGAAAATTCGTAGAGGCGCCAGGGAAATGACCAGGATTACCTTAGCCACAAAGGAGCTTCTTTATCGAGTTTCACATCACCTTGCTTGTGAATATGTTGACAACACTTCTCAAAATCTTAACGGATTTTTTCGTTTATATTGGTAAGAATATATTTTATAAATTATTTATAATAATATTATTAAATTATATTTATATTAATTAATTAAAATAAATAATAAATATTAAATGATAAGAAAATAAATAATCTTTAAAAAATAAATAATTCTCATAATTAAAAGTTATTAATACAATTAATAGTTATTGTTTAATTAATTTATTAGTGTTAATTAATGTTGTTAATAATAATAACATTAATAATTATTTAATATTAATAATTTTAAATTATAATGATAATTTTCTCTCTTTGCAATTTTGTTTGGCCATTTGAATTTGAAGAATAAGTTTCTTGAGTTTTATCTATAATATTCATTTTTAATTGACGTTTTCCAGAAACCTATTGTTTGAATGATAATGTTATTTGATCGATAATAACATGATTGAGTGATCATATTCCATCCTAAGATCCATAATAACTTTGGATCTTAAATACTAATAAAAGATAAAACTAAAAATACACTTATTTTGAAAAAAATTAAATAATATAAATTTCAAATTGTTCATCAACATAAATTATTAAAAATTAAACAATGGTTTTAAAATTTATTTTCATAATCCAAAATCATTCTGCAGTTTTTAATAATTTATTTTCCATAATGAACGAGTTGTAATTTGCTTGATTTTAACTCTTTCAAAACAAGGTTATTTCTATTCTTATATTTCATTAGTATTTTATATTTGGAGTTATTAGGGATATTAGGCTAGAATATCATCTCTCAATTATGTTATTATTGATCAAATAACATGATCATTAAAGTTTAAAATAATTAATAATTATATTATTATAAATAAAATTAATTAAGAAAAAATAGTTTTTATTAAATATTAATTAACGTATTATAATTAAATTAATATAAATATTAATTTCTAAATATTATTATAAATAATTTATAAATTATCATAAATCATTTAATTTATTAATTATCACAAATTATTGGCAAGATGGAATGTTTTTAATGAAAAAAGTGGAGGGGGAGGGACAGGGGAGAGGGTGGTAAGGGGGTGGGACTCACCCTCTTGGCAAAGTATCCTAGGTATGTGATAGTGTGCTCGAACAATAAGATGGAGACATGCTTATAACATTTCACCCAAGGCAAGTTATATGCAAGGTCCTTGATCCCAAGACCATGAATTAAAGAAGCATTTAAATGTCATTGTCTCATCTAGATGGTTACGTCACAACTTGTGTGGTGAATATATACTACACATTATTATATAGATTCCTCCTTCTAGTGTGAGTTATCTAATATGCTGGTAGAGGAAAACCTTCTTCCTAGTTTGTGACTCCTTCCTCGACTCTAAGCAGACAACACCAGTGCCTCTTGTCGCCCTACTTCTATGAGTTCCATCTAGAACCTAACACTGTAATTTGTATTTCTCTGAGTGGTTTCATACATAATCAAATCCACTTCCTTTCCTAGAAAAATAATGATGCTTTCCATTTGGCTTCATGTTTTAATGGTGGATACCTATTGTTTCCTTTTCACAACCTATTGAATGTGCATGCAAGTGAAAACAGTGGGAATCTTGTAAGCTTTTGCTACATATTGGACACACCCCTTGTGGGAGTCGGGCCGCTATTATGAGTGATGGTTTGGTTGTGTCTGGTTTTAGTTTGTCTGTTTATTTAATTGTTGTCTCTAATATGAGAATTGATACTCTAGCCTCTTTGGCTCATAATCTATCCATTTCCTTAAGTATTTTTCTTTATTCACTCTTGAGAATTGTTACCCCCTTCTCTCCATACTTGCAACCCTATATCCATCCCATTCTCCATATCCCATGGGATATCGTCTCTTGAAGATAACATCTTTGGTAGGCGTGCCATTTTCCCAGATCCACTCTTATGGCCTCATTGCATTCTTGTGGTAGGGTGGTTGTTTTTCCATATCATCGACTTCTAGTTCCATTTGACTCTATGCTATAGGAAACCTTGTATCCCTCCGCTTTTCCTTATCATGTGATATATTTTTCTTTGTAAGGAGAATTTCTAAGTGAACATATTTAAGTGAAAATTAATAAGGTATTTGACGTGCTTTATTTCATGGTTGTCATATATAATCACAACAATCTATTTGTCATTATTATAGTTTAACTCATAACAACATATATTCACTCAATATATTGATAGTTGTGTCTATTTTGGAATAGGATTTCTAAAATTTTAATTATATTATTAATAATTATTAAATGAATGGTATGGATTTAACCTTAAAAATATTTTAAAATATTCTTAATAGTAATCATAAATCAAAACTAGACATTTAACTCAAAAGTAGTAATATCATTTTTTTCTTTTTAGTTAATTGAGTAATTAAAAAAATAGTCACATCAATAAGTGTCATATGAAATAAGTTATGATATTTTGGCATGTGGTATTGATAAGTCATGGTATTGGCCCAAAGTATTGTAACAAAGCATATTATATTTTTTGAAATGTGTATATGTTTAGTTAATTTTTTTCCCAAAGAAAAATTGCAATTTTATTCATAATGACCAAAATTACATATTGTAGATGCTAGAAAGCGTATGTGAAAAACAATAGATCCTCGTATCCAAATTCAGTAAAAACTCATCAGAGAGACAACACACGTCTACTCTTTTCTACCTTTATTTTTTTCCACTTTTTGCCAACCACTAGAGTTGGGAGTGGAAGATGCAATATTCATTTGAGTCTCTTTTACATTTATTGAGATTTATTTATCAGAATCTGAACTTTCTGATCCATGAATCTGTTCGGTGCCACTTGCTTCATTTTTGGATGGGATCTTGTCAATTTGTTGTTGTTGAGCTGTAGGCATTGGAACGATTAAAGAATTATGCTCGACTTCGCTCTTCTCCATGGTATCCTCGGATTTTTGGTCATAAATGTTTGAGATGTTTTCTGGGATTTTTGCATCATCTGCTTCTACTTCCTATTATTTATGCATTCTTTTCTTCTACTTCATGGGATTTTGAACACTGGCAACCTTTTAGCTTTGGAGCTTGTTTCTTTTTCCTTTTAGGGTATTTTTTTGCTCAAGGACACACATTTTGAAGATGGTCAATTTGAAGACATATACAACAACAAAGTGTCGTATTATCATAGCCAATAAGCTGAGACCACTACATATTGTTGTGAATCAGAGTAATGCGCTCAGGTAAACCTTTACTAAGGACTACCTATAGACATATTCTAGAAAAAGTGAAAATTCTATTTGAGACTCTATCTACATCGACCTTTAGGAACTTCCCCAAAGAATTCCCTATTCCTTCGAATACTTTGTGATGACAAAAGTGTAGGGGTAGATTATGCAATCTAATCCATACTGGCATTTTGGAGACCACTACGGTATTTGCATCAAATCCCAGAAGCCAAGGTATCATAAATAGACACGCATTGCCCCAAAACCATGGTCCCTCATTTAATACACAATTGATATATTTTGATGTATCATACTTTCCAATAAAAAAATCCCTTGAACACAAGTGAATATCATAGTTTTCTGTCCAAGTAGAAAAAATCCATTGATGTAAAGTTGCCAATTTTGTCCCGAATCCATTAAATATGCATATCACTACCCTTGCGTGGAAATCAGAGTAGATCTCATTTACCTCGGGCAGGTTCATTTTTAATGTCGAAACCTCGTTCATCTTCTCCACAATATAGGGACTAGGAAAATTAGGGGATTGCTATATATTTTTGTGGACTTGCCTGCCCTATAACATTATCCTTGAAGGAAATATGGCCTTTCGAACTAGATCGAGGATAGCCTCTAACAGTCTCATGTTTAGGATAATGGTTGAATTGGGTACAATGCCATAATCCTACAACTTGTAGTCCTCTTGCAATGATTTCCCCGTATAAATAATATATTGGAGTGTTCCTGGAATACCCAACAATTCTTGAATATTTTTCTTAAGAGGTTGTACCTTATCTCAGATCCATAACCTCATACACACTTATTTCCCTCTAAGCGTTTTAATAAAAACTTGACCAGAACTCCTTCAAGCACATTTGCGAATTGGCATCCCAGATTCGTCCACATATTGATCTCTACCATTAAATTCAAGGGTAAATTAGGAGTGCAAGAGATTTTTACTGAATACTGGTAGAAAATGGAGTTGAGAGCCTCACGGACATCGAATCCATGAAAGCTCCAATCCATGCTGTTCCTAAAATCGCATAGATCAGAAAAAAGTTAAGGAGTTATTGATTCAAAGAGATCCATAAGATCTTTGACTAGAAGATAATATCATTTTTGTGACCATGATTTGTCAAAGATAACATTTCTTTGATTGAGATGAGAGCCCAAATAGAACCAAACCATTATTCTATGATGTTATAAATCCTATTGGTCAGACTCATCATGCCAATTATTGCGGCATAAGATGCTTCTAATAAATCCTCGGTTTGTACTTTCATGATATTCCTCATCTTTCCAGTGGATCCATTGGGTCATGACCCGAGTCCCTTGATCGATATGGACTAGTGAGAAAATTAATTTCTGAGAGGTTTATGAGTCTACACTTGAGGTAATATGGCGAGATACAACAAACAAAAATTGTATCTATCTGTAGTTCCACACTTTCAAAAGCCTATCAAATCAAGGAATAACAAGTTCTTCAATATTTTCCCAACTAAACCACCATATCTTCTTGATGCTGAAGGATCTCTACTTGCCCAAACCCCACTTCTTGACTTTCCATATGTGTCAATCTAAATCTATTGAGAAATCACTTATTCCGCGATCAGATCTACTTTCATCAACATGCATCCTAGTTGAATGTGTTTTTGCATGTGAAGCAAGCCTGTCAAAAACAACCCAATCCAAATTCCTCCCTTCCTCCCCTAGGTAATAGGGAGCACTCGCGAGAGGAGGAGGTAGTTCAAATTGGATTCCTTTGACGAAGGGGTAAAATCTCACAAGTATATGTTTAGTTCATATAATAATGATAATAATAATAATAATTTAGTTGATTTTTATGGTTTTCTTTAATCATGGAGATGTGAGTTGCATCATAAAGTAACTGTTTTGATGCTTATCATAAATTCATGTCCATCATGTTTACTAATCACTTAATTTATATCGCCATGATAGCATATTCTCATCCTTAAATATAAAAAAAATAATAATATTTTTTTCCTATCACCATAAATCCATCCAACTCACAATCTATCATGTGTCGTATTATCATAGCCAATAAGCTAAGACCACTGCATATTTCTGTGAATTAGAGTAATGCACTCAGGTAAACATTTACTAAGGACTACCTCTAGATATATTCTGGAAAATGTGAAACTTCTGTTTGAGACTCTATCTACATCCACCTTTAGGAACTTCCCCAAAGAATTCCCTATTCCTTCTAATACTTTGTGATGACAAAAATGTAGGGGTAGATTATGCAACCTAATCCATACAGGCATTTTGGAGACCACTATGGTATTTGCATCAAATCCGAGAAACCAAGGTATCATAAATAGACATGCATTGTCCCAAAACCATGGTCCCTTATTTAATACACAATCAATATATTTTGATGTATCATACTTTACAATAAAAAAATCCATTGAACACAAGTGAATATCATAGTTTTCTGTCCAAGTAGAAAAAATCCATTGATGTAAAGTTGTTATTTTTGTCCCGATTCCATTAAATATGCATATCACTACTCTTGCATGGAAATCAGAGTAGATCTCATTTACTTACCTCGGGCAGGTTGATTTTTAATGCCGACACCTGGTTCATCTTCTCCACAATATAGGGACTAGGAAGACTAGTGGATTGTTATATACTTTTTTGTGGACCTGCCTGCCCTGTAACATTATCCTTGAAGGAAATATGGCCTTTAGAACTAGATCCAAGACAACCTCCAAAAGTCTCATGTTTAGGATAATGGTTGAATTAGGTACAATGCCATAATCCTGCAACTTGTAGTCCTCTTCCAATGATTTCTCCACATAAATAATATATTGAAGTGTTCCTGGAATACCCAACAATTCTTGAATCTTTTTCTTAAGAGATTGTACCTAATCTCAGATCCATAACCTCATACACACTTATTTCCCTCTCAGCATTTTAATAAAAACTTTAGCAGAACTCCTTCAATCACATTTGCGAATTGGCATCCTAGATTCATCCACATATTGGTCTCGACCATTAAATTCAAGGGTAAATTGGGAGTGCAAGAGATTTTTACCGAATACTGGTAGAAAATGGAGTTGAGAAGCTCCCCGACATCGAATCCATGAAAGCTCCAATCCATGCAGTTCCTAAAATCCCATAGATCAGAAAAAAGTCAAGGAGTTATTGATTCAACGAGATCGATAAGATCTTTGACCGGAAGATAATATCATGTTTGTGACCATGATTTGTCAAACATCACATTTCTTTGATTGCTATGAGAGCCCAAATGCAGCCAAACCATTGTTCTGTGATGTTGTAAATCCTGCTGGTCAGACTCATCATGCCAATTATTGCAACATAAGATGCTGCTAATAAATCCTCGGTTTGTACTTTCACGATATTCCTCATCTTTCCAGTGGATCCATCGGATCATGACCCAAGTCCCTTGATCGATATGGAATAGTGAGAAAAATAATTTCTGAGAGGTTTATGAGTCTGCACTCGAGGTAATATGGTGAGATCCAACAAACAAAAATGTTATCTATCTATAGTTCCACACTTTCAAAAGCACTAGGAATAACAAGTTCTTCGGTATTTTCCCAACCAAACCACCATATCTTCCATATCTTCTTGATGCTGAAGGATCTCTACTTGCCCAAACGGCTCTTCTTGACTTTCCATATGTGTCAGTCTAAATCTATTGAGAAATCACTTATCCGTGATCAGATTTGCTTTCATCAACATGGATCCTAGCTGAATGCATTTTTGCACGTGAAGCAAGCCTGTCAAAAATAACCCAATCCAAATTCCTCCCTTCCTCGCCTAGGTAATAGGGAGCACTCACGAGAGCAGGAGGTAGTTCAAATTGGATTTCCTTTGACGAAGGGGTAAAATCTCATTAGTTCATATAATAATAATGATAATAACCATAATAATTCAACTGATTTTTATGGTTTTTTTTAATCATGGCGATATGAGTTGCATTATGAAGTAAATGTTTTGATGCTTATCATAAATTGATGTCTATCATGTTTACTAATCACTTAATTTATATGGCTATGATAGCATATTCTCATCCTGAAATATAAAAACAATAATAATATTTTTTCCTATCAGCCTAAATCCATCCAACTCACAATCTATCATAGGTGTACCTTCTTTTTGGAGTGTAGAGTATTATTAATTAGTTAATTATTTAGTATAACTAATAAATTAAACAATGTATAAAAATATTTATAATTATATTATTAAATTAATATTCGTATTAAGTAATTTTAATATATTAACTAATGTTAAATTATTATAAAGTAATTAATATTTAATAATAAATAATTTTCTTAGTTAATGTCATTAATTTTTTTCCCTTGAAAAAACTATATTTCTATTCATAAACTTCAAAGAAAATACATTTTTCATACACATAAGTGTGCATTCACTAGAAATCTACCTCGGTCCTATATTGACATATAACAGAAAGAGAAAAACTAAGGAAAGGTGTTGTTATCCTCTCCATGAAAGGATTTACATTTGTTGTGCACCATCCAAAAAGTGAAATCTGAAATAGTGTTGTTATGCATCAACCATTGTTTACAGTGATAGAAAAGCACGTTGAAAAATATTTATAATAAAATGTTGAAAAGTATCGAAGAGAAGAATCATAGATGTTATAACCAGAATATTAAACATGATCAGTAAGTAGGATGTTTTCCATAAAAGTCCTATGAAAAAATTGATGTTGTGTTTCCCTAACCAACTTTGTCACCCGCCATAACCCCTAATCCATGTGCAAGCCTTCTTTAGAAATCCTATCGGTAATCTTTTTCTGATCCCCGTAAACATGCATGCATGTGTCTGAATTAAAAAAAAAAAAAAAAACTCCTTCCTTGAAATATCCTCTAATATATAAACAAGGGTTATGTCTCGACATAATTGAGTCTCATTGAACCAATTCACCACCAGCGAAGAGTCCCCCAAAAATTGAAGTTGTTGACATCATTTCTTTGTGCAAAAGCTATAAGTGATATGCACACTAATAATTCTTTCCAATTATTTGTACCATGAAACAATCCCATAGTAACATGAAAGGAATAGTACTCTGATAAATGAGCTATGAAACCCACCCATAGACAGAGCCCTCCTCCTAAGAAACACCAACAGAAAACCCCACAAGATATTGACATCCAGAGTTTGAATTAACACAGTCATACCCCTAGAAGTCATATTTCACTAGGAAAATGAAAAAGGATAGCTAAACCTTGGACAAAATATTTTCTCCATCTTGCCTACTACTGACCCTTTGGCCATAACCAGTCGGGGTGTCAATTGTTGGAATCAACCATGTGGGTTTCACTAGGGGAGAAATGTTGTCGATGTACATTCATATTGGGGGATATATATTGAGGAAATAATTGCAGAATAAATTGAGGATATAATGCATGGGAGCTTCACTGAGGTAAAATACCATACCATGTACATTCATAGTGGGGGATATATATTGAGGAAAAAATGACATAATATATTGGGGGATATATAGGGGGTAAAAGTTTTTTATATTGGCTCGTATAAAAAATGGAGCTCAAAGTTAATGAAAAAATATGAACGGGTATAAAAAATATCAAGGAAAAAAATGGATACCTACAATATCTAGTGATATAGGGGTTTTTAAAATGGGAAGGTGTATTGGTTTTGTATTGGTCGGGGGTTAAATAATGTGTTTTTTAGAGGTATTTTCCAATGTGTAGTTAAACTAGGGGTATTTTTTTGAATGCCACAAACACATATGATATGTCAGAGGTTCATTGAGTGAAGCCCTAGTGATATAATAGGGGTAAATGTATTTTATATTAGTAGGTATAAAAAGTGGAGCTCAAACTTTCTCAAAGAGTATAAACGGGTATAAAAAATGTTAATGAAAAACTCGAAATCTACAATATCTAGTGAAAGTAAGGGTCTTTTTAATTTGTAAGGCGTATTGGGTTTGCAGTGGTAGGAGGTTAAATAATGTGAGTTTTTAGTTATTTTCCATATGTAGTCAAATTAAGAGCATTGTTTAGCATACAACTAACACATATGATATGTTAGAAGTTCATTAAGTGAAATCTACATCAACGCCCCACCCAATCAAGTCCAAAAGACCACTGACATGGTCCTTCAAGTAGCCCATTACTCAACCCTCCATGCTAGTCCTTTGACCCCAACCAAGCAAGAGGTGGATTTTGAGAATCAATCCCACTCTTTTTTATTAACAAAAAAATATAAGAACTTTTTTATTTTTTTCTTAATATTTCCCAACTATGTTTTCTCTCTCAGACATATATATAATATTTTTTATTATTTTTCTTATTTTGTTTTATATATTTATATTTTTAACTTATTTATATTTGCTAAATTATTTTATTTTTTTAATCATGTTTCTCGTTTCCATATCAAAATATATTTATTGTTTTTTTTTGGTTGCGTATTTTGGTATTTTAGTTAGATACGGTTACGTTTTTCATTTAATTTTAAATTATATATTTATTTTTAATTTGCTCTTGTTTTTTTCAATATTCTTTTATGCTTGATTTTTTTTATGTATTATAATTTTTTTTTTAACTTATTATTATTTTACCATTATTTTGTTTTGTTTTTAATTTTATTTTTTTAATTCTTGTTTTGTTATGTTTTTCTAATTTTTTATTTAATTTTTTTTTTTTTTTTTCTACTGCTCAATTAGCAACTTGTTCTTACTATATGTTAATTTTATCGTTGATTTTTAAGTTTTCGTTATAATGTATCCAATCTGGATCCACTGTGTGCCAATTTCATGTTTCATTTTTAAGTTTTCATTCCAATGTGTTAAGTTGTCATAGGGTAATATTTTAAGAGAGTTATACTTTTAGCATTTTAAAAAAAAAACTTTTGTGTAATGACTATTTTATTTAGGTATTCATTTTTAAGATATTTTCTAGTCATGATATTTGATATATAATGTCATGATTAAAATATGTTGAAAATTTAATGTTTTTTCATATTCATAATATTTTGTTTTAATCACGTGGTTTAAAAATATCAAAATTTTAACATTTTTGTAATATTACTATTTTAAGTTTTTTCAAATACATTTTAAATAAATAAATAAATAAATTTAAAACCATAAAAACTCTAATCACCCAATATATGCAAAATTATCAACTAAAATATCCTATTCCATTTACTTTTAACCAAATTTCAAACAAAAAATCATAAAAAAATATGCTTTAAACGTTTAAATTATGCTCATTATAATTTAGAAAACTCACATTCTAAGCGCATCTTAAAAGAGAGAGACACAATGTCAATGACCCCTCATTAACGTTGTAAAAAAGAGAGACAATGTCAAGGAACCGTCATTAACCTGGTAAGATACTTAAAGAGTTTTATTTCATATAATAATATAAAACTGCACGATGAAAGTTAGCTATTTTTTCATTAAGAGAATTTTCTTCATCTTCTTGTTTATTTTAGTTATACAAAAATATTAATGGTGCAAATTTTTTTCTCTGTAATTTTTTTTTATCTTACCATGAACAAAACGAACATACTAACTTTTAAACAAACATATTTAATTGAAAATTTTGTAGCAGCCTTCACTATATAAATGGAGGAGAGGTATTGTTAGGCTGAGTGTATGCGATTGAATGATTTAGTGCATTTGGCGACACTAAGATGGTAGGCAAGTTTACTAGTGATATGTCTGAAGTGTGATTCAATTCCGATGCCGATTTTAAAGTGAATTATCAATTTTGGAGGTTGAGATGGTGGTTGCGGTCGTCTGGATTATCAATTGTGGAGGTTGAGATGGTGGTTGCGGTTTGGTAGTAGTGTAACTTGTGATCATCGCATGTTATAAGTGGTGCCACCCACAACTGGTCGCACTCTGCGAGTTTGTGTTGTATTGATCATGCTCAAAATCATGTTTCCAAGAGAAAATGATGCAGTGATTTAGTGTAGAATCTGATGAGATCTTGTAAGGCCCATAGGGCTAGTTTTTATGGATATAACAATTCCTTTCCATGAACTAAATTTCTTGGTTCCATTTATTGGTCGAGGAAGGTATGAATTTTTGGCCTCATATACATTCTTTTGGGTCTTTATTGTGCTTCTTTAAAGCTCTTTCAAATCTTATTTTTTTTAGCATTAAATGTGACATCAACAAAGTGTTGTGCATAGTTTATCATTCTAAGAAAAAACTATCCAATGAAGATTAAACATGTTCCAATGAAGATTAAATATGTGTAGAAGTTGAAAATTGTTGCAATGTTCCCAATTTCATGTTCAACTTTCTATCCTGTAAAATTTAATTTAAAAGATTCTGAAAAGGTACTACATGTGACCCCTCTCTTTTATATGTATTAGAAATTTTATTTGAGAACTCAATATCCTCTATGGTAAACTGATAGGACATAAATAATCCCATTGCCTCTCATTACCTATTGTGGTGCATGCATATGTGAAACAATATGACCTTAATGACGTTCATGGAACAAGAGACACAAGATTTATTTTCTTATTGTAGTCCTCGTGTCTAGAACCCATCATTTTCCTTTCTTTTTTCCTCTAAATTAAGATTTTATGCGAAGTAATAAAACTCAATAACCTATAATTTTTATGCTAAAGTCATGATTTGTTGACATAATTTGGAAAGAGGGAGGCTAAGTAGAAATTATTAATTACTAAGAGCCATAAGAATAGCCATAAAATGTCTAGTTACTATCCATTTACTAACTCTATTACTTTTAGTAATGATAAGTATTTTTAAGGGACTTTATTTCATAATTTGTGACATAGTTACCAAATTCGAATTCGAATAAAGATTTGAATTCGATTAGATATGGAAAAAATTCGACAACATAAAGTTTAATATGAGAAAAATTGGAGAGTATGCCTCTTATAAATACTAACAAATTATTATTTTTTTTCAAAAAAATAAAATGAATCTTTCCTGACTTGAATACTTTAGATACAATGTTACTTATTTCCAACATTAATCTTTTATGTCTATTTAAAATTATAAGAAAATAATGAAAAAAAATGCATCAAATTTATCAATATTGCAAATATAATAATATAAATAACAAAAAATCAACCCAAAGTTTAATATAAAAAAGGAAATATTGAATATTAAAAATAAGCTTTAAGTGGTCAACACATATAAAGAAACATATATTTGAATCTCTTTCTCTTCCAAATCCAAATTTATTCAAGAATAAAGATATATGGATTAATCTTTATAGTGATAAAAAAACAAATTAACACCTTAAATTGAATTCCATACTAAGAATTACAATGAACCACTATCCTCTAATTTACTAATCACTATAATTCAAATAAGAAAAGAAAAAACTATTTTAAAATTTTAAAACTTTTAAATATGTAAATTACCCTTATCTTTAGCTTTTTAATACTAAACTTTTTTGAATATAAAAGTTCTATAACATTACTTTTACAATTTTTAATTTTTAAGATATAACTTAACCTTCTCTTTAACTTTTTAATATTATTCTTTGTCTTTTAAATATAAAATTTCTAAACATTATCTAATATAAAAATTATTATTTCTCATACTTTTTAATATGAAAAATATTATTTTAAATTATTTTTTTCATACTTTCTGATATAAAAATTTTAGTTTACTAATAAAATATATTAATTATTATTTTTCACACTTTCTAAAACAAAAATTTTAATTTATTATTAAAGTAAAAATTATAAGATCACTAAGTGAATACTTTGGTGGTAGGGCTATTTCTATGGATCTATTTTACCTTGCATGTTTTCTAATAGATAGAAAGAGATTGAAAAACTATTCTAAGCTACTTACTTTGTACTCAGCCTCTTCGCTTATAACTGTAATGACAGTTTTGAAGATAATAAGAACCAGAGAAACTTGGTCACTGTTATCATAAATTGAATCCATAAACTAAAAAAATCCGTACTGTATTAAATTTATCGTATTATGACGCGAACCGAATAGTATTAACGAATTTCTTTAGGCCGATCCAGCCGAACTTGGTAACTTAGATTTGTAATAACCAAAATGCTAAAAATAATAAAATTATTGTTTTTCATTAGAATTGTTTGGAATTAATACTTACATTCTATATCTAAGAATTTAATCTGTAAGTTGTAAGTGATAGTTGAAAAATTCTGTCAACCTCTCCTCGTAAACTAAGAATCAGTTAAATCTTAAAAACTCTATATGTTAAGGTAATTTATGAATGTAATATTGTGTGTGCATCCATACATACCCTATGGAATATAATGTGAGTTTTCTATCATTCTTTCTTGTCATCAAAGCCTAAAGCTCATTGGAGATTTCTGACAGTGACGGGTAAGGCAGCGTGTGTGTTTCCAATCTATTATAAATGCCCATTATGGAACTCCTTCGCAGGGTATAAGAAGTTAGATTCTCTCATATCTCAGTATGCGTGGAGGTCAGCGTTAAAGGTTCTCGAGTGTTTTCTACGACTGGTGATTGAAATTGTGCATCTACTGGTAGAGAAGCATTTATGTGCGGTCGGCTCAAGTGTTAGGAGGAATTATTCAAGCACAGCGGGGTATACAGGTGGCAAGGGAAGATCGAACATACCCACAATTTGATGGAACACTAAGCAGAGGAAGCGATCGGTGAAATGGTTGTTGTGGATCTATGCACATGAGCGAGTCGGTGTTATTAGAGGTGGGAAGAAACTGGTACACAGACAGTGAGACAGAATAGATGAGTCCACTGATTTTTCACGAGGTCGATGTTCGTAAATAAATAAATAAAAATTCTCCTTCATTGCTCATTTCAGCGCATTCCTATATGAGAATTTTGTTTTGTTTCAATTTCTGGGTCTATTTGAGGAGATAAAGGCACTATAATGCATGTCGTCGTTGGTGTCAGACTAATCGTGTGGTATATCTTCTGTTAGAGGAGTTGGCTGCAATGGAAACTGCTGTGCGATTTTCGCAAAGCAGTCAAGCATTTTTTAATGACAAAAGGTACATCGGTGCTGAAGTTTAAAAAGTTATTATTTTTTATTCTTTCATGATGGCGTTTTTGGTTTCAGAAATTTTAGTGGTCTATAGTTTCCTCGTAGAAAGTAAAAGTACAGATGCAATTAATGAAGTAAAAATTATGGGGCATAGTGAAAGGTACATAAGTGGTATTTATAGATGCCAAATAATCATTTAAATGGAAAAATAGAGATGAGAAAGTTAAGTTCATTATTGGAATTTCTCTTTGAGACTCACAGTTACATTATGTAGATATGATTAAACCATTTAAAGAAATATGGGAACAATTGATTCAACTCTTCAGTACAAAAGCTAGAAATGAAAATTTTTTCATAAATTGCAATTATTTAAACTAACAATGAATGGAGAGACATTTATGTCTAGTCATGTAAATAATTTAATGTCTTTTATAACACAATTAACTGAAGTTTGTGCCAATGTAGACTATGAGGTGGCAAAAACCATCTTATGAAACAATTTACCTTCAAGTTTTAGCAATGTTGTTTTCACCTTAAGTCAAATGTATTCACATATAGATGAGACAATTACAACACTTTTGGCAAAGGAAAGGAGGCTAAAACCAGATACAGAAGGGAATTCTCAAATATAAAATGCATTATTTTGAAAGACAAGGATGAAAAAGAAAAATGAAAATAAAAGTCAACTTGAATACTACTACTGCAGGGAAATTAGGCATACAACGTGGAATTGCAATGATTGTTCCAACCATCTATTAAAAGGGAAGGTAAAACAATCAACAAACATAGCCACAGATGAATATTCATTGAATTCTGATGATGAATTCAATGAGAAGGTAAAACAATCAACAAACATAGCCACAGATGAATATTCATTGAATTCTGATGATGAATTCAATGAAGAATCTGAACCTCTCAAACTCTTTTAGAACAACTATAGTTCAGTGAATAGTATCAACAACGATGGTTGTCTAAATACTATACCAGTTGTAGATCCATGGAAGAATCCCTTTTGTTGAAGATGAGGGAGTGGTCTTCTAATGAGGTTATGTGATAGCTTTAGTAACTGACTTCAGGATATTCATGATTCGGGAGTTTAGGAGTGGAACTCGGAATCCAACTTGTTGACTACACCTTTACTAAGGCTATGATGCAAATTGATGGAGCCCATGCTGATCTTGAAGCTGTAAACCATTTAAAGAATGATTGTCCATTTTGTTTTTTATGGGTGGTTTCAATAATTTATGTAATGTAATAATTAAGATAGTCACTTGGATATAATGCTTACATTATATATCTCATAAGTTGGTTTATGAGTTACTGGTGATGTTTGAGAAATTCTCTCAACCTCACCTCCTAAACTAGGAATCAGTTAGATTTGAGAAATTCTATATATTCGAGTAATTTCTGAATGTAAAAATGTGTGTGCATGCATACATACCTTATAGAATATAATATTAGTTTTCTATTATTTTTTTTGAATCATGACTAACAGCTATACATTGTCCTAATATAACATCCTCAAAATAAAAGAAAGTGATACAAGAACTTTTCCAATATGTGTATTTCATTGAAAAAATAAATAAACTTACTATATACTTTGCACTATATTTTTTTCAGCATTAAATATTTTTCCATTAAATAATTTATGGACTATTCTTAAAACGATTACTATTTTATGTTTTTTGAAATATATGAACGGATTTAAAATATTGAAAACACTAAACACTCAATCTATAAAAATTTAACAGCGAAAATATAATATTCTTAAAAAATTTAATCAAAGTTCAAACAAAACTGATGAAAAATACTCAACAACCTATAACATTTAAATAATTTCATAAAAAATAATTAAAAAAACTCACATTCTACGTGCGCTTCAAAAAAAGACACAATGTCATAACTCTCATTAACCTTTTAATATATTTAAATATTTTTTAATTTCATAGAATAAGATAAAAATGCACACATGGAGTTAGAGTTTTTTCCTTAAGGGAGAGTTGTCTAATGTTGTGCATGGGACCAAGTAATTGTTATAGTACTCATTACCACCAAGCCACGAGAAATATAGAGATGTTGCAAACCAATATTTAAAAAAAAACAAATAACATTAAGTGCAAATATCTTTTAATTTATGTCAAAATTTTCAAAACATTGATTGGCGCACAACTATCCATAAATAGTCTCTTAAGTGTAAGAGTACAAATCATATTGCACCAACTAGAAAAACAAATAAAACCATAAATCCTTCCACAATGGTTTATTCTGTTAGCCTCCTACTAAGCAGGTTACTCATCTTTCATGATTGACATTTTTACATGCCAAATATGTCATACTTTGCATGCTGCAATGTTCCAATATTTGCTACAGGGGCCAAAAGAAGGATGTCATGAGAGTGTGCTAATCTAAATGCCACTGATGGTTCCAGTTTTGATGTGCTGTTCAATTTGAAGAATTTTTTCAGTTCAAAGGGAGGTCCAAACAGTTTAATCTTGGTCTCCCTAGGTTTCAATTTCCTGTTTTAGAATATAGAGAATGAATATCTGTCCAAACAGCTTAATCTTGGCAGATTCTTAGACAGGTAGAGAATTAAGGAGCCCAACTGCTTAATCTGGGCCCTTGGAAGAAATAAGGGTAGTTTTTAGGTAGGAGGACAGAAAAAGAAAAAGTTGAAAAGTTGGGTCTGCATGTCCAAGTGCACCCAAACCAAAAGAAGAAAAAATGCTAGGTAAGTACGCTGGGTAGGTAGTTTTGAGGTTACAGAATGTTGATTTGTGATCAATTTCATGTTTTCAAGTGTCATATCTATTCAAAGTCACAAATGTCATGCAATTTCCATTTGAAGGACTTCAAGCGAGGCATTACTAACTTCCCCCTTCTTCATCTTCACCTAATCATTCACTAACTTCCCCAAAGAGGTCAAGATCTGTTTGATGTCTCTTAGTTTCATCATGTTCATATCAATTTGTTTTGGTAAAGATCTGCTTTACTCAAGAAATGTTCATACTCCCTTTATGAACCATTTTCCCCTAATAGCCTAAGATTCACATACTTAGCACTTTCTTATCAGTAATCATATTAACTACTAACTTTACTATATAGCTCCCTATCTATCTCCCCTTCCCCTACTAAAACTATGTTAATAACTCCCCTATATACTTATCCCCTCCCCATGGTTGTAAAATAACCATAAGTATCCCTTGGGAATTACTAAGTTTGCTTGAAACTAAGTAAGAACCCTCATGTTGTTTATAAAAACCCCTTCCAAATGCATTGGGACTCATTCCTATACATAAAATCCCTCTTTCCGCCCTTGTCCTAAAGTCATGCAAGTAAATATTCGACCCCGCGCATGTTTAGCCCCAAAAAAACCCACTTTTCTAAAGTTTTCTACCCCCGCCGAATTAAAAATTAAAATAATTTTCACGCGCGGCCCCGTCCTTATCCTTCCACTGACTTACCTGATCCGCTAGTCGTCAGATCTGCTGCACCCACGATCTACGGTAGGCGGGTATTTTCCTGCTCCGAGCTGTCGAGGGTTAGCGTCCGGGACATCGGCGGTTTTGCCGTCGTACTCTCGCCATGCGTCGCCCTCCCAGCTGTGGCGAAGCCCCCCTGCCAATACCGCCCAGGCGCAAAAGCAGTGCGCTCGAAACCAGAAACTGCCCTCCCCTTGCATGATGTAAGCACCGCGTCACCCTGCCGCGTCACCCTACCACATCACCGCCACCTCACTCCTTCCTGCCTGCGTCGGCCTCCTGCCACCGTACTGCCACATCATCACCCTATCGTACTGTCATGTCACCCCGCTGACGTCATTATGTTGGTGTCATCACCATACAAGGGGGTCCCACTGATGACGTCATGCTGACGTCATCTACCGTACTGCTGATGTCATGCTGACGTCACCGGTCAAAAAAACACACAAGTGAAAAATCAAAGCTTCGGAAGCCCGAAATGAAAAACAGAGGCAGTTTTTGAATTGCGCATCGCTACGGGAAATGGGCCAAAGTGGGGAATCTTTTGATTCCACAGTCGTTTTTGCACCGAAAGGGGCAGAAAAGGCCCGATTTAATGGTTTTAGCATATCAGAGAAAGAGAGATGTCCCAATTCAAGTATCAAAGTGTATCAGAGCAAAAGTGAAGCCAAAATTAATGTCAAAGAGTATCAGGATGCGGCAAAGTGTACCAGTGAAGATCTATCAGCGGCCCGAAGCAGGAAAACATTAAAGAGCCATCTAGCAAAGTCAAAGAAACAGTAAAGGCCATTTAAGGGCACTCAAATCAGAGTTACTGCACATCAAAGTCACATAAAGATCAGTGGACCAAAACTCAAAGCACAGTGATTGCAGAAGCAATGCACCAAGTCACTGAGGACACCATCTTAATTCATTTTGATCCAGCTGCCTCTGGCGCAGCTCAAAAGATATTTACTTGCATTTAATTTCAGCACAAGTTTACGTTTAAAAAGCTTTTTCCCGCAGACCTGTTAGGTCGGCTGTAATAAATATTTTTGGATATTTACCCTATATATACAACCCTGAACAATGTAATAGGGGTTGGTTGGTGAATTGGTTGTTGTTGGTTGGATGTTTTGCTTAAACAGAGACTCACACTGTATATCTGAGAATTTATATAATCAAAGACTGCTTACGAGCTTGGAGAATGAACTGTCTGATGTGTTGTTATTGTTTCTGAAGATTGAATGAGGGAAATCCTGTGTTGTTTTTTGAATCAATAAGTATTCCTTACCTCTTTTGTTTTCAATTTCACATATGCTTAAGTTGCAGAACGAAAGTCTGGTTTAGAATTTGCTTTCCTAGACTCTATGCTCATTTTCTGTGGCTTCTTAATGTTTTCCTCTTGATTTAGGCATAAATATGAATTCCTTATGGCTCATGTTTGCTCTATCTCACATGTAAATGACTGTCACCTGCGAATTCTTAGTTGCTCCCAGATAGGGCTCGTTTATCTTCTTTATGCTAACCTGTTTGAGAGATTCTTTGTTGCCTCTCATTCCTTAGCCTGAAATCCATCTTCATTTAACCCTAAGTTTGTTTCATGAACAGCTACCTTGCCCCTCTTTCCTCTTCTGACCAAGAAAAGACACTAGTAGTTTTACTCCACGACTCCATACCCAATGGTTTGAAACTTATCACACTATGAATTGCCTTTTTACTTGAAAGCATCATCGTTCCATCCAAACACCACCCAAACACAAACAAAACCCCTTGAACCCAATAACTAGCCTAAAATTATCATCAACAAAGCTAAATCATTAAGAGTGAGCCCTCTCTGATTGCAGGTGGACTAGAACTTGCAATCCAAAGATTGGTTTGTGGTTACCTCGGTCGTATCCCTTCAAGAGCTTAGGGACAACCTGAGTGATAACATAACGGCCACTCCACTAGGGAAATCCTCAGATAATCTCACAAAACCAGTCTGAAGCTCCGCAAAAGAAGAATCTGACTTTTAAAAGCTTCTGTTCAACTTATATTGTTAGAAAAATCCCCAAAAAACAAGTTAGAAGTTGGCTCCCAAAAAGCAGTCACGTTATACAAGATCAAATCCAGACCCAAAATCCCTAGCTGTTTTTAAAAATCCCAATATAATCCCTAAGATCCTTAGAAAACAAGAGTAACAAGAAGATTTTGCGGATACTAGTCCTGAAGCAATTTAGCCTAGTGGTTTTTCAACCCCTGTCAAAGTTTTATTTCGTTCAAACCCTACTTCCCCTTGTTCATCATCTACTTCTCCAAGTACCTCCTCCACACCTCTGTCCACTACACATACCACCGCTTCTACTCCTATTATCCCAGTTACCCCAGTTGTTCCACTTATACCTGTTGTTCCACTTATCCCTATTAATATGGGTAATAGATATGAACCTTTACAGCTGCTTGCTAATCCTGGGGTTATGCCTCAGGATTACCATACTAAAATTACTTATTTTGATGGCACAAATGCCTGCACAGCCCTACAACATACAAAGAAAATGCAGGATTATTTTGAGAGCTATGAGATTGACAATGATAGTGTGAGAATGAAGATTTTGTCCAAAGTCTGACAGGTGACGTCAGGACCTGGTTTAGAGCACTCCCATTCAATTCCATAGCAGACCCAGAAGCCTTATATCGGTCATTTATCAATAGATGGGAGAAAAAGAAAGACCCCTTGGACATACTATCTGAGTATGACACCATCAAAAGAGGCCCTCAGGAGACTGTGTTGGAATAATGTGCACGATTTAACAATGTTTATAATGTAATACCACAGAAATTAAGACCCCCACCTGATCTTTCCTTGTACAAATTCCCTGATGGTTTTGATGCTAAAATGGCTTATCAGTTAAGGGAAGGAGCCCCTCAAAGCCTTGCAGAGATGCAAAATGTTGTTGTTAGTGTGGAGGCAAACCTAATTGCCAAAATAAACAGAGCTAGAACCGAGAGAAAAAATACCTTTAAGGAAGAACCCCCAGCCTTAGACCAGAAACTAGATGCTATTATCAGTGGGTTTCACAGGCTGGGAGACAAAGTAGAGAGTGTTGAGAGGAAATCATCATGGGAAGGACAACAACCCAACACCATAAGGAACCCAAATTTCAGGAAAGCTCAGAACACAAATGCTGGAAGAGCTAGTCCTGACCATGATATTAGGCCTCCTTTCCAAGAAAACTATGCAGAGACATCTACATCCAGTGAGCCAACAGAGGAGACTCACATGAACTTGATAGATTCGAAAAATGAGCAGCAAATCTTTCTCACTCAAGAAGACCAAGACTATCAGGATATAAATCAATTTCAAACCAAGTCGGGAGGGTCTTTTGATTTTAAACAAGGCTATGATTCTGCTGTGTATGAGGTCCACAAACAATATAAGCTGAGAACAAGAACCATTGGTGTCCCTGCACCAAGCCAAAAAAAAGAGAGCAAACAACCCAACAAGATTAAAGGCAAGGTTGTCATAACAGAACCAGCTAATATTTCTGTCCCAAACCCGCACCAAGTGACTGTAGAGGACATAGCAGACATACAGCCTCCTATTCATCAGCCTTTGCCTCCTTCTTCCTCAAAATAAAATTTGAATAGCAATCCTAAAATCCTTCCCAACACAGAAATACTACAAACTGTCATTCATCATAACGCTGGTAATCAAAAGGAAAACACAGAGAATATTCTTGGAAAGGAGAAATCTGCTACTGTTAACACAAAGATTCCATTGGAAAAACCATTTAATTTAGAAGCAGAGATTGGAAAACTTAAGATATCCATTCCCCTCTCAGAACTTGCCAAACATGATGTTTATAGGCAACAAATTCAAAGGTCACTTCAAATGCCAGGCATCAAGGATGATGTAAACGTTTTAGATGATACCCCTGAGCTGTTGTTTGGTCCAGAAGTTAATGGAAAATCAACATATGGATATGTTCCACCCTTTTATGTCAGTCTGCACATACATGACAAAATCTTGCATAATGCTATGTTGGACTCAGGTGCCTCACACAATCTTATGCCCAAAGCTATAATGGAAAAGCTAAACCTTGATGTCACAAGACCCTACAAAGATCTATACTCCTTTGACTCAAGTCAGGTTAAGTGTTTAGGCTTAATTAAAGACCTTTGTCTGTCTTTAGTCCAATTTCCCAACAAGACAATCCTAATGGACGTAGTAGTTGCTGACATTCCAATAAAATATGGCATGCTCCTATCAAGATCATGGGGAGAAAAACTCCAAGTATCCCTTCAACTCGATCTCTCTTATGCCACTATTTCTGTCTTTGGGCAACCAAAGAGACTGTACAGAGAAACACTCATGAAATATGTGGTAAGTAGTGAGGAAAAGCCCCAAAATTTTCCAATTTACTCAATCCATTCTGATATGGATTCATATATTCTTTTTAATGATCACACCAATCCTCTAACTAATGAGAAACCTTTATCTTTAGAGCTAGAGACATGCATAAATGAAGAACCGGTTGTCCATGCCCATGACATGACCACAACAATCAAAGCAGCTAACAAATAAATAAATCCTCCCCAAACAGAAATTTTAAATCTGTCCAAACCTAAAATAACTGAAACTCTTAATACAAACCAAAAGCAAGAAATTACATGGTATCTAGAGTTTGATGGTTCTGTCAACAAGTTAGGAGCAGGGGCAGGTGTATGGATTCACAATACACATGATAACCATGCAAAGGGCCATGCCTACAGACTAAGTTTCAGATGTACCAACAACATGGCAGAGTATGAAGCTCTCCTCCTAGGCCTAAAATTGCTCAAAGTGCTAGGAGCTACAAAAGTGTCCATTCTAGGTGACTCTAATTTAATCATACAAAAAATGAAAGGTAACTTTGTTACTAATGACAATAGAATGAGGGCCTATAGGATTGTTGCCACATAAATACTTAATACCTTCACTGAATCCAAGCTTGCCAAGATTTCAAGAAATCATAATATTCATGCACACAGCCTAGCCACTTTTGCTAGTACATGCAAGTTTCCCTTTGAACCAAATCACCATTTCACTGCTGAGATAAAACACAGGCCTGCTGTCCCGAACAACGTTAAGGATTGGAAAGTATTTGAAAATGATGCCCAGATTAACAATTTCCTCACTCTTGAGGGCGAGTTTTCAAATTTAAACATTGACATAGAGGCCATGAATGATTCCAAACAAAAAACAAATGAAAATCAGCAGGTTGTAACAGTTGCAACAGCAAAACAAATCCTTATCCCAACTATTTTTGACAATGCAAACATAGAAGAGCTGAAACAAATGCATTTAGAGGAGATAGCCAAAGCAGAGGCTGAGTTCATTGATCTAAAGAATAACTTTTTTCCTGCTGGCCTCACTCCACTGGAAGACATGTTTGATGATAATGATATCCCCAAAAAGCCAAAAATGGAGCCTTTAGATGCAGCTATAGAAGAACACAACATAGGGACAGCAGAAAAGCCCAAAATGATTAAATTGTCCAAAAATCTGCCCCCTGATAAAAAACCAAAATATGTGGATTTGTTCAAAGAGTTCCAAGATGTATTTTCTTGGAGTTATGAGGACTTGAAGTCCTATGACACCTCAGTGATTCAACATACCATCCCCTTAAAACCAAATAAAAAACCATTCAAGTAGAAACTTAGAAGAATAACCCTATGCTTCCTCCCCTCATTGAGAAGGAAGTGAAGAGAATGCTTGAAGCTAGTATCATAGCACCCATCAGATTTTCTGAATGGGTATCCAATTTTGTCCGCACAAGGAAAAAATCAGGTGAGATGAAACTGTGTGTGGACCTAAGAAATTTAAACCAAGTCTCTCTAAAAGCCCACTATCCTTTGCCCAAAATGGATCACATCCTACAAAGAGTAGTGGGGTCATCTAGAATCTCTTTGCTAGATGGATTTTCAGGTTTCAATCAAATACTTGTT
>APFE030742226.1:1477-14550 GCA_000404065.3 Pinus taeda | reverse complement strand
GTCTATTTACAAGCATGGGGATGGATTCATCATCAATGGTTCTAATAAGAACTAAACCATTGTCATTGCATTTCTCCACAGTGTAGGGTCCCAGCCATCTTGTCCTCAGCTTTCCTTTGAAATCCTTGTATCTTGAATCATAGTGTAGTTCCCAATCTCCCTCTTGGAATTTCTTCTCCCTGATATTTTTTTCATGCCATATCTTTCTCTGAAGTTGAACTACCTCTGTATGGAGAAGGGCTTGAAATCTGTATTCATCCAATCCATTGGACTGAAGTAATCTCTCCTTCTGTGAATGAATGAGGTCTAGGTCCAGTTGAGCTGCCATCCTCAGGATAGAGAATTCAAACTCTATTGATAGCAAAGCCTTCTTCCCACAGACCAGTTAATAGGGTGTGAACCTGGTGGTGGTCTTCCATGTTGTGTTGTAGGCCCAAGTGGCCTCAACTAATCTATCCGCCCAGTGTTTTTTGTTGTTTCTCACTACCTTAGTTAGGATCCCTTCCAATGCTCTATTAGTGACTTCCACTTGCCCATTGGCTTGTGGATGGTAAGGGGTGGAAGTCCTGTGGTTGATCATATGATGTGTGAGTAGGTCTTCAATCAGGCTGGAAGTGAACTGACTGCCTTAGTCTGTGACCAACTCTCTCGGATACCCAAACTTGTAGAATATGTTTTCTCTCAAACAATTAGCTACTTTTTCCTCTTTCGTCGCTTTGATTGCTTTTGTCTCTGCCCACTTTGTCAGGTAGTTGGTGCACACAATGATGTACTACTTCTACTTTGAAGGGGGATTGATAGGCCCCACAAAGTCCATGCCCCACTTTTCAAATGGCTCAAAGGTCAGCTGAGGTTGCATGGGCATTTCATCCTTTGGAGTGGGTTTCCCCATCCTCTAACACCAATCACACTGGCTCATCTATCTCCTCACGTCCTGATGAAGAGTGGGCCAGTAGTAGCCTACTTCAAATATCTTGAAGGCGATTCTTTTTGCTGCAAAAGGGCCTCCAAAAGGCCCATCATGATAGGTTAGGAGGATGTCAAAGACTTCCTCCTCCCCGACACATCTTCTCAAAATCTAATATGGGCCAAGTTTGAAGAGATTGCCTCCAATCCAGGTGAAAGGGGCACTTTTCCTTTCGATCTTGCTCTTCTCTTTTGAGGATAGGTGTGGTGGGAACTATGCTGAAACCAAGTAGTTCGCTATATTAGCAAACCATGTAGAGAATATTGATATAGGAAATAGGTGTTCATCTAGCATTTGGTCATCCACCATTCCTTCTTGACCTGGAGGCAAATTTACTCTAGACAAAAATTCAGCAACAAAATTTTCTTTACTAGGCTTATCAATAATGGTCATATCAAACTACTGCAGTAAAAGAAACCATCTAATAATGCAAGAATTTACATCTGGTTTGTTCGTTAAATATCTAATTTCAGCATGATTAGTGTGCACAAAGGTTTGATAGCCTATGATATAATGTCTGAATTTGCTTAAGGAATGCATGACAGCTAGGAGTTCCTTCTCGGTCACTGTATAGTTTAGCTCTGCCTTTGACAAGTTTTTTCTTATAAAGTATATGGCATAAGGTAACTTTCCATCAATTCATCCTAAGGCTACTCCTATCGCTTTGTTAAAGGCACCTGTCTGAATGTGAAAGGGTAGGGCCCAGTTTGGGCCTCTGAGAATTGGAGCAGTCACTAGCTTTCTCTCCAAGGTATCTAGGGCTTCTTAACAGTTTTCTGACC
Organism: Pinus taeda; assembly: GCA_000404065.3. NCBI lineage: Eukaryota > Viridiplantae > Streptophyta > Pinopsida > Pinales > Pinaceae > Pinus > Pinus taeda. The sequence continues at coordinate 12,801 of APFE030742226.1, read as the reverse complement.
ATATGAACTCAACATAGTTACTTAGCAGGCCAAACAAAGGAGAGGTTGTCTTGCTGAAGTCCTTAATGAATCTCCAGTAATATCTAGCTAAGCCTAGGAAACTTTTGACATCTCTCACCTTTTGAGGAGGTGGGACCCTTTGGATGATGGCAATTTTGTTGGGGCCCACCTGCAATCCTTGTTGAGATATTGCAAGACCTAGCACGATCCCTTTAGTCATAAAAAATTTACATTTTTCCGGACTGAGGGATAGATTCGTCTCAATACACTTATCTAGAACTTTTCCTAGGTTAGATAAAGCTTCCTGAAAATCAGAGCCATAAGGAGTAAAATCATCCATGTATATTTCTATTGCATCATGAACCAATTCAGAAAATATACTCAATACCATTCTTTGGAAAGTGGCTGGAGCATTGCACAAACCAAAAGGAAGGACCCAGTATGCAAAGGTACCCCAAGAACAAGTGAAAGTGGTGTTATCTTAGTCTTCCGGGTTGATTTGAATCTGATTGTACCCGCTAAACCCATCTAGGAAAGAGAAAAACTTTTTCCCTGCCAGACTGTCTAACACTTGATGTATGAAAGGTAAAGGAAAATTTTCCTTTTTAGTGGCTTTGTTCAATTCCCAATAGTCGAAACAAATTCTCCACTTACCATTTTTCTTTGGCACTAGCACCAAAGCAGAGACCCATTCACTGTCAGAGATGGGATAGATGAATCCTGCATCAAGCAATTTCTGTAGTTCTTCCCTAACAATATCTTTAAGTGTTGGATTCATCCTACTTTGAGGTTACCTGACTGGTTCCCAATCTTCGTTGATGTATATATGATGAGTACATACTAAGGGGTTCACTCCCTTCATTTCCTTATAAATCCAGGCGAAGGCATCTAGATGTTTTCTTAGTAAGCTGCATAGTTCCTTCTCCTGGGAAGTAGATAGGGATGGATTGATTTTCAATGTTCTTTTTGGGTTGAACTCTATATTTTTGACACGGAGAGAAGTAGGGTCGGCCACACAGATATCAGTTGAGGGGTTGTTTTGGGTTTCTCTTACTATGTCTTCTAATGGTGATACACTGGGAGGTGGATGCTAAATCAAATTTTCAATCATATCATTGTCATCTTGCGGTTTCCCCCCATGGCGATTTCTAATGCACAAAGTGGTGCTGAATAAACTTCATCCTCGTCCTCTTCCTCCAACTAGAGAGGTAGATCATGTTCTAATAAGGGTTGGCCAAGAGGATATAGCTTTAATTGCTTGGACATGTGCCCATTCTTTATGGTCATGTTTCCAGCTCAATAGCTGATGTAGGCATCAGCTGTAGACAACCAGGGTATTCCTAGAGTGAGAGGATATCCAGTGAGCTTTGCCTTCAGCTGGATAACTAAGAAATCACTAGGGTACTCCCAAGAATCAGCAGAGACCATCACATCTTCCACAATCCCCTCAGGGGTTACTGTGGAGTGGTCCACTAGCTGCAACAGTATCGTGGTCTTCCTCAAGGAGCCCTCGAGGTTAAGTTTGGGCATTGTCCTTTGTCATCACATTAATGGCAGCTCCCACATCAATAAAGGTATGTGGGACCATTGTTCCATTGATGTGGACATCAAATACTAGGCTTCCAGGGTCTAGATATTTTGGACATATTATCTGCCTCAACATTAGGTCGAACAGTTGTCCTATGACGTTGATGGTTGGGGCATCTCTCTTGCACCTTCCTAGATGCCTAAAGAACTTCTCTTTGATCAACATATTGTAGATAGGCACGTCTTTTATGGCTTGGAAAAGTGGTATCTTCACACATAAGTGTTTCAATTCTCCCAGGAGCTCAGTCTCTTCTAGGTTAGGCAAGATTGTCATGGATAGACTCTCAGGAAAGGGTGGATTTGCTTTAGGTTCGTTTTCCTTTTTATCTTCTTCAACCTCCTTGGGTGGAGGCTGGCTATCTTGGAGAACTTTCCCAGATCACAAGTTGGGCATGATGGTTCCCCACTATACACTTGCTGAGCATGTCTGTTGTTCAAGTTTGGATTTGGCTGGGTAGGCATTTGGGGTTGCCTTCGTGGAGCAGAAGGTAACGGTTGTCATTGGGTAGGTGGTGGAGGCAGAAGAGCGGGAAGAGTGTTGTATTGGGGCCTCTACCCCTGATGAGATGCATTCCACTGAGGTTGCAGCTGGGCATAGGATTGAAATGAATGGGTGGTTGTTTGGGCATGATATTGAGATGTGAAGGACCAAGGATGAGGCATGGACTAGAAAGGATGAGCAGGGGGGCCCCAACAAGGTATGGAGGGGACTTGGTTGGGGTTGTAGTATGCCTGAGATGTCCCTAGCATCTCTTGCTAGTATGGTCTAGGTCCATGTGGCCTCCTATGGTTTATGTAATAGACCTATTCAGTGACTCCTTTTGTAGAATGATTTTCTTCACAGACTGAAAAAACATCTATAGAGTTCAATGGGCATTCATTCCTATGATGCCTCTAAGTGCATCTAGGACAAAAGATGGCCAAACCCCTCTCTACTTCCTCTTGTTTTCTTTTGATATGTAAGGTATCTATTTGCATGGCAAGAGTCTGCAACATCTCACTCTTGAAATCTTCCAGCATGTTTCCAATTCCACCTTTAATGGAAGAATTAGAGGAAGAGGTACTGGCTATGGGTTGACTCCCCCTACCTTTCTTTCTAGCTGCTCTAGAATGGTTTCTAAAAACAGTGTTTATGTCCTCATAGGATAGTTGGTAGATGTCTTCTTCGGCTGGTAGACGGAGGGTGTCTAAAAGGCCTTCCCGAATTCCCCTCAGCAAGACCAACTTCAGAGACTTAGGATAAAGTGTACACCCGACCCTTTTGTAATTGAGTTGGAACCTCTCTTCATAGTATTCTAGGGACTCATCACTTCCCATGGTCATTCGAAAGATTTCTTCTTTAGTATCTTTTAACCTATAATAGTCTCGGTACTTTTTGTTAAAGGCCTGTTGCATCTAGCCCAAGTTGCGATGATATTTCCAGGTAATCCCATGAACCAGCGTAGTGCTGCATCCTTGAGAGTAGAAGGGAACAGTTTCAACTTTTGCTCATCTTCTGCATAGTCATAAGTCCAACAGATGATAGAAAACTCAAACAAGAAGGTTTCAGGATCTTCTGTAGTCATACCATCGAAGTGAGGCAAGGCTGAAGGTCTTATATTCTTCATTTTGGTGTCCCCATTGGTCTCCCAAATTGAGAAGGTACCCTCTATTCTCTCTCCATTTCCCCTAGCATTTTTGTTTTTAGCCATTAGCTCCAGAGGAATGTTTTCTTCTTCTTCTTCCCCTATAGGTTGTTCAAATATGTTTGGCTGTTCACGTAAGGGTTCTTCTTGATTGCAGCCACTGAAGAAAAGAGAAGGTTGGTTGTGTGAAGCAGTGGGGGTGTCGAGCAAAACTTTTCCTGAGTTATTTCTATTCTTACGAGTCCTTTTGGTTGGTTTTTGTTTCTTTTTTCTCACACTGATAGTACCTACAAAAGCTGAAATTTTGATTGAACAAAACAAATTGAAACTAGCTGAAATGAACTTGCTGAATGGAAATTTGCAGAATTGAGAGGGAAAGTAAGGAAATGCAGAACCGAAAGAAAAGAAATGACTAGTCTACTTTTGCGGAAATAAACTTTTAGCAAAATGTTGCAATAGGAAACAAAAGAAAGCAATAATCACATAATACTTTGACACTTCCCCAGCAATGATGCTAAAAAGTGGTGAGCGTCAATATTGCAGCAAGAATGCTGCAACTCCTAGGCTGCCAACTTTACTTTTATCAACCCGGTAGTTCGTAACAAACTTGGAAGCGTCGGTGTTGTGTGCACAAGTACTAGTTCTCACTCCAGGTCGTCACTTGGTAAATCGGCGCAAGATCACTAGGAGCTCAAGCTAACTTCTATAGATTTTAGAGGAAGCTTTATGTGTGGTGAAAGGAAATAAAGATTACTCTAAGATGCTATTCTAACTACAGAAAGGAGAAACACTGGAGTGCAAAGCAAAAACTAGTAAAGCCTAATTAACAAGCCAATTGTACTTCTCCCAAAAACACTATGAAAACCGTGAAATAAATGCCATTACCTACTCAAGGAAGTAAACAACATCTAACCATGCTATTTTTGGAAGTAAATAAAGAGAAAAACATATTTTTGGATTTTATGTGCTTTTATGTAAATTTAATCATGCATCTAATTTATTGTGTGTCAGTGTGGCAGCGAACATGTGGCGTTAGAGGGTGGTTTTGGAGCTTGGCAGGATGTAGGATGGTGTGGATGGTTCCTAGGAGGTCTTAGGTGGCCTTCTGAAGGCTTTTCCCACAATCATCCTTCAAAAGAAAGCCTACAGGAAAACTACAGGAGGACACAGGGAAACTACAGGAGGAAAACAAGAAAACTATGGGAGGCCTACAGGAGGAGGCCAAGAGAAATTTTTGGTATTTTGAGGGTGTGAGAGTGGGTGGTAAAGGTGGATGAAGGTTTGGATGAGGTTTTACGGTGCCTAAGCTCTAACATGAACCACCAAGAGAGAGAAATATGATTGGGTTTGCTCAAGGAGAGAGGAAGAAGTTCTATGGAAAATAAAGGAAACTAGGGCAGAATTGAGGTGAGGTTTGGGAGATCTGTAGGGCATGGGTCAGATGGAAGGTGTGATTGCTAATAATCTGACCTACTACTGGAAGAGATTTGCTACATAGAAATTGACATTCAACCAAGAAAATCAAGCAACAAAGGAAATGAGTGCATCCTAGGAAAAAAAGAGTTTTGCATAAAAATGGTTTAAAATATGATTTATGAAAGGAAATGATGAGAAATGCTGCAAGAAAGGAAAGCATGAAAGAGGACTATTGCAAATTAGGACGTGAACATGATAAAGGAGATCTAAAGCAAAGCAAAACCGGACTATCAATCTACTAGAGAGCTACAAACACTAGAAGTCCTATGAATGAGGAAAATCTATGTTTTTGGTGTAGTAAGAGAGTATTTGCCTCAAATCATGGTCCCAGAGGGAGGAAGAGAGGCCAAGGCACTATTTCTAGCCTTTTGGATCTTTTTTGATCACTGCTTAACCTGCTACAGAAAGAAAAAATGGAAGAAAACTACTAAATCGTCAAAAGGAACCTATTCTTAACCATAACGAGAATACATCTAACAACAGACTATTATACCAACTGAAGTAAAGCATACAAATACAAGTAAAGAGAAGTTGGGTTTCTTGGATTGGTCCCTAACCCAAGAGCTTCCACTCTCCGAGGTAACTCAGTGCTAACTCAAAAAGGATTCCATCTTCATTATAAAAAAAAAATAGCAAGATTACATGAAACTGTCACAAAATATTAAGCTCGAAATTTGGGCAGAGTTTACACAAGAAAACGAAACCGACCCTAGTGAGGCCCTAGGCTGCTGTACTTATACATCTGAAGCTACCAATAGCTTCCTTAAAATCACGGAGGCTTGGCTCCCAAAAATCGAGATAACTCTCAATCATCTTCCACTTGCTCAGCTGCCTTCTAGTGCATGATTCAACTGTTTGTACTCGGAGCTGAATGGAAGGGAATTCAAAGTGAGGAGTAAAAAAATGAGGGGGATTCCCTCCTATAAGTCCTCTCCTTTGTCTACTTCGAGTTATTTATGTAGTTTGGCCACTAGATCCTTGAATTTGACCTCCAAATCCATCAATAATCTGCATTAAATACATGTTAAACCACATGGCATGATAACTAACTCAATTCACCCTATAAGCATAAATATAATCAGAAAATCATACAATAAGCTAAGAGAATGGTTGATTTGACTAGGTTAAGAGGTAAAATGAGTCCATATAATTACCCATTTATGAGGCTCATAAACATGCCATGAGGGGAATTCCATGCCCAACACACTGCTAGTGAGCTTCGTCAGTACCTCGACAGAGTTACTTGCATCACCTCCCTACACAAGAATCCTTTCTCTTCTTTCGCCTTATTCATTTTCCATTTTTTTTATTTTTTCACTTTTGATTTTTTTCACTTTTCATAACCGTGCATAGAACTTATTCATTTCAGAGGCGGAGGAGGGATCCCGACTTATTGAGATCAGGATAGGTTGTTCTAGCAAAGAAGTAGTTTAATATATCTCTGACGTGCCTGTTAAGATTTTCCCCCTCACCTTACTCTTCTTGACTGCATTGACTAGGGTTAACACAAAAACAACTGACTAGAGAAGGTGACACTAGTTAGCACACAAGCATTGTGTTTTCACCAAGGTTCACTTCGAACAATACATACTTTCCTTCGACATATCATGGACTAAAAGTAACAAGTTCCTCATACTGAGGCAAGATGATAGATAACCAAGTAGTGATAGCTATACAATCCCTCTTGTACTTTACCTAGCTCATTTCAAGAGTCATACATGGTTTGATGCAAAACTATCCTATGAATGAAACAAGCGAACTAACAAATGACAAAGGAAAGCAAGAGAAGAAGCAAAAGAGAAAGAAAATCAAGTAATTAAACAAGCAAGCAAAAAAACAAACAAATAAAGCATGTAAGAAAATAAGCATGCAAGAAAACTGAATGAAAGAAAACACTACTCCTACTTCGACGCTAATAGTGCATGGGATTGATCATGTGAAGTGATATTTCCAATGTATCCATCAGTGCATTGGTTGACCCATGTTTGTGAAGGCTTGGTCTGTGAGCAACCCAGTTGTGCGAACCAGTAAGAATGAAAGATATAACAATGAAGACAACCACACTGTGTTTCAAAGTGTTCACAGGACATAAGTGAGTGCAAGAGCATGACGAGCATACTTATCATGGTGTTGTGCAACACTACACACAACTTTAAAGGAAAAGCACACTCTTGAATGTGACATGCAAAAAACAAAAAGAAGAAAATATAATTTTCATCGTGAATGAGTGCTTGCAATGTAAGATTCCTCCAATGCATGAGCAATGGGATCATGTAGTTCGAGTGGAGGAAGTATGATCTGTGTGTGAGATTGATCTTCAATGCATACATATGAGTGATGAGGAGCCTTGGGTGATTGAACAGCTTCATGATAGGAAGTGAGACTAACCCCAAGAGAGTGAGGGCCTGACATAACCATCAGCTCACGCTGAAGTGCCTCGATAGTCTCAGGTATTTCAACTTTTTCATTGAGTAGATCATCATAAATCGAGCTTTGAAAGATCAACTATGATAGAGTCATGATCGTGATCAAATATGGGAGTAAATGGATCACGACTGCCATAATCAGAAAAAGAAATGATTTCATTGGCATCCTCATGATCAAATGAATCAAACAGAGGGGTAGATGAAATGTGAACAAACTCATCCTCTGTGCTTCCGGAAAACACAGATGAAAGATCAAGTGAATTTATAATGAATAACTTATCCTCTATTGTCGAATAATAGAACAACATCCAATGAGTCCTGCAAGTGATAAAAAATGGGTGCATCTGTGGTTGAAGACACACATGTGAAATCCTGGATGGCAGGTTCACCAAATATGTTAGGAAAGAACAAAGGGGGCTCAGACGGAAGGGAGTCATCCTTCGCCGAGCGTTGATGCTCAAGCTCCCACTCATATTGTTCATGAATGACAACACATGTTGGTTGTGCAGTACCAACTCTGTGAAAGGCTTGTTCCTGATTGTTCGGAATGGAAGAACAAAAGACAACATAATCTAGAGGAACAAACCGAGTGCGAAGATGGAGGTCGTGGAATAGAATGCATATGAGAACTCGAAGGAGTCACAACCAACATTGTGCAAAAAATAAGTGAAGTGATGTTGGGACAATGTGAAAGTTGAACAGGTGTGTGAGCATGATCCTCAACATCACTCAACAATGGTGGAGTTGTTGAATGAGGGAATGGTAGACTGTTAGTCGAGATAATGACTACATCTGCATATGGTTGAATAGAACTATTAGTGAAGAATGTCGAGTGAGGCTTGATTTCAAGCTTCTTTGGTCTAAAAGATAAGCAAATTTCATCTGGCTCCTCACAGCTTGAAACTGCAAGTCACGGAAGCATTGCCAAAAATCCATGATCGATTCATGTGGAGCCTTCTGTTGTTGTAACGGTTCTCATTCAAGATGGTCTATATCAAAATTATAGAAAGTGTCTTCAATGAGATCATAGAAGTAAACAAGTGAGTGCACAATGTCAGCCAGTAGGTGTCATATCCATTGAAGTGGAGATTCACGAAGTGTGTATGCAAGCAGCAAACTAACCTATTCATCAGAACACCCACCTTCCTCATGAAGCATGGAAAGAAAGTCATGGAAGTACTCAGGCTAGGCCACTTCTCCTTCACCATCATACTTATAAGTGGACAAGAGATCGAAAAAATCCCTCATGATGGTGATATCTTCATGATTTGAAAAACATCGTGGAGGGAGAAGAGTGCAACAATCCATGGAAGGTATACAAAAATCCATGAAAGATATGAAAAGGTTGAAAACTGGATGAGAGGACACAACTTGTCATCTGGCCCTCTTTCTAGCGCCAGAAATGTTGACAGTGTTGGACCTGCCAACATGTCAATGGGATCTCCTCGGTAGGAAGTCCCAATTAGACCTCACAACATTTGGTGTAGGAGTCCCAGCAGTGGTTCTTATGGTAATGCCTTGACCGCGATCTCACACATAGGCAAGTAAGATTACTCTGTTGGTAGCAAGGGTTTGACAACTGTAGTGAGTCAAGGAAGGTGCATGAGAGGTTTTAACACAAGTGGGTTGAGATGAGTGCGTGATCTAAAAATCACTCGTGAGTGATCTCAGTTAAACAGTTAATTATTATAGACTCATGTTCTGGTGTGTGTCTATGTTATTTTAGGTAATGGATCGATCAGATTGCAAAATACACAGACACTGGAAGATGAAAAATAGTAAGGGAAACACAGTAAGCAAAGACAAGAACAAAATACATTAATAATAAGTTCACCCTATTCTCCAGGGCTATGTCTGTGGCCTAGCTCTTAGTGGTGGCCTTCTTTTATTGTTTCTTTAAAGTAGAGATTTACAATGAGGAGCTCACTTGAGTCTCCTAAAATAGAGGATGCTTAGTAGGGTGGTTCTTGGATTCCCCAAGCCACTAGAGTGCACAGACTCTTTCCCTACCAAGTCTTGACCTCTCTGGTCTTTAATGGGATGAGTGGAATGTGCTCAATTCTCAACATATATCCTCACAAGGATGGCTTCAACATCTCAAGCCTGGTTCTATCTACTTGATGCTGCCTTAGGTCAACTCGTCTCTTTGTTTTCTGCTTCTTGCTTCATTGTCTCTTTCACATTTTTTTGTCACTATTTTTCTTCTCTGGTTCTTCCTTTTTTCTCTGTACTATTCTCTATTTGTTCATGGCTTAAAGCCAATTTGTCCTTGACTGTTCACTTCCTCTTCTGCCCCTTCGAATCGCCTGCTACTGTTCACTTGGAGTTCCCTACCTCTGCGTCATTGCCAACGTCCCACAGGGAAGTGGCCACTTGTCCTCTCGCAAACTACGCCAGCTCTTCCTCAACGGTTCGGTATTTTAGTTACACTGTGGAATGATTCATCCGCAAACTCAGTGGTCAAATCAGACTCCAAAATTTTATATGCCGCGGCTTAATTCCCCTATCAAATCCTATTTCTCCATCGGGTGTAGTCTCCGCCATTCGCTCATTTCGCGCGGTTGACTTGCTTGGCCATTAGCCTGCGATGAGAGGTGGTTTTCTCTCTCATCGATTGGACAGGCATCGTGCGATGAATGGAATCGCTCGTTTTCTGCCAAATCCACTTACTGCCCCAATATGCCTCCGATATACTACCGGTTTTGGAGCATGGGACCCACCATTCGCCTTAGCGGTTTCCTTATGGTTTCCCGGCTTCCCATGCGACTGAGCGCTCGGGGATTTTCCTTCTTGAGGGGTTTTTCCTAGCGATGCATGATTAGCACTAAGTGCTAATTGGGCATTAGAAATGGCCTCGGTTTCCCGATCTGGGCTTCCTAACTACCAGTTTTTCCTCCTGCGTGGTCTCCATGGGCCTTGGCCAGTGCGCTTTGACCGAGGTCGTCGTCGTTCCTTGCTGACTGCAACTACCATTGTCTAGAGGTCTTCCTGATAGCTCTTTGTTCATAAATTTGATGTGTGACCTTATTTGATACAGTTATGGCACTTGATATTTTTTCATGGATCCAATTCGAATCACGGCCTTCCCACTGAAAAAGCTTTTGGACCACCAAAAGTTAGTTTTCAAGCATTGACTAAGTGAGGGTAAAATTGTCTCACTTGTCCAATCTCTATCCACTTTGCACTGCTCGGATTTGAACTCTTGAGCCCTACTTTGAGGCACTCAACATCTCCTCTGCACGTCGTCCTCACCTTCCTGTCCAGAACTGTGTCTTCCTGCAATTCATTAAGATATTCAGGTAACAGGTCATCAATAGAAGGCAATTGACTCTGCTCTTCGGGATCCTCAATTAGTGAAGGTTCAAACTATCACAAACAATCTACATTTACAACTAAGTAGTTGTGCATTTAAGCTGGTAGATCAAGGTGAAAAGCATTCTCACCAATCTTCTCAAGTATCTTGAAGGGTCCATACCTAATAAGATTTAGCTTTTTACTTTCACCTTGCATCTTGTCCTTGCTGATATACAACTAGACTTGGTCACCAACTTGGAAACTATGCTCCATCCAATGCTTGTCATGCCTTGCTTTATATTTGGCTTAGCTCTTTTCTAGTTGTTCCTGTACTGCCTGGTGGATCTCTTAGATTTGTTCAATGAACCTAGTTGCCCTGTCCACATCACTATGTCCCTCAACTGTGGTGTCTTTACCAAAGACAAAATCCAAAGGAGACCTTGGTGTGAAACCAAAATAGGTCTCAAAAGGAGATCTCTGTGTAGAAGAATGTTTTTCTCTGTTGTAAGCATGCTACACATAACATAAATGTTCATCCCAAAGCTTAGGATGCTTTCTGCAATATCCCCTGATCAACTGGATCGCTGTCATGTTGACTACTTTTGTCTAGCAATCAGTTTATGGATGAAAAGTTGTGCTTTTCTTCAGTTTGGTGTCCATTAGTTCCCACAGACTTAACCAAAACTTCCCCACAAATCGGGTATCTCCATTAGATACAATGGAAGTGGGTAATCTAAAATGAACCCATACATGTTCAAACAACAATTTTGCAGTTTGTTCAGCTGTAATCTATTTATTACAAGGTATCAAAATACACATTTTTCTTAACCTATCCACAACAACATATAGATAATCATGACCTTTCCTAGATTTAGGCAGTCCTCCAATAAAATCCATGGAAACACTTTCCCAAGGG
>APFE030742220.1:7258-42368 GCA_000404065.3 Pinus taeda | reverse complement strand
AAGGGAGTTCCATCCTTCAGGCAGGTTGAGGCTTGATTCCATCCTCGGGACTTCCGGCTAGGACTACGCTGGCTGGCCTAGAGCCGCTGGTCCTGGAGAAACTAGTAGGGCAACAGGATCATACGCTGCGCTGGTGGTACTTCAGCTGCCTTTGGGGTCCTTCAGCTGCCCTTGGGGTCCTCTGCTGCAGGTGAGTTCTTACCCGCACGGAGAGCAGGTCAGTATCAAAAGCAGTCGACCCAGAAGCGTAAGAGGCGGATATTCGATTTGCCGAGAGATTCGCTGTTCAAATAAACCCTTTACAACTGCTCTGTTGGATGGTTCGATTGCTACTGGTTTCTGGTTCAGAAGCACTCACTGGTCTGGTCCAGTCGATAGGAAGGCTTAATATTCGTTTGACTTACCTTCCGAGGTTTCAAGTGGCGTTACAGTGCGAAAAAATGGTCATAGAATCGGTTTATCCCGGCACCCGCCTAAGCCTATAACTGCCCCGTCTCACTCTAGCCTTATCCCCTCGAAGCTCTCTGCAGTGCTCGGGGATATGAGTTCTTCCGTGAATGAGCCACAGACAGACAGTGACCGGATTAGCACCACCACAGTGACTGAAGGGCGGATTCTCTCTCACAAAGGGAATGGTTCGATTAGTGCCGACACAGTGACTGAAGGGAATATAAGAATTGATTAAGGGGATGGCTCGATTAGCACTGCCAAGGGTAAGAGTCATAATAGCCCCCTCCCCGGTTCTCTCTGTCCAGAACACTGCCTCACCTAGCCTCTATCTCTTGACCGCCTCCTTGAAGTCACCCGCTACTCGCTCTTTGCAGTAAGGGTCACTGAATGCACCCCTAAAAAGTCTTCTCCAAACAATCTTAGGGGCAGGGGAGCTTTCTTGCAGGAGCTTGGCGGAGGACTAGTACTCGCTTGCTAGCTCTTAGGCTGGCTGGATGGGGTGGTTGGAAGATAAATGAAGAAGTTCTCCTGGTGACTTGATGAATAAGGATGTTTGCAATTAAGACAAGGTCCGGAGGGCTTGCGCTGCTGAGGGCAAGGAAATGAATAGTTTGATCCAACCTCCTTTGATCCTTGATCCTTCCTTTGATCCTTCCTTTCAGTCACTTGCCTTTCCTCCTTTCATCCTTTACTTGCCATTACTTGAAGCTCCATAGCTTTCTCTTTCTTTTCCATAATGACTGAGCAATAATCACGTATATATAGATTAACTCACCAGCTATCCCACCTTTCCTCTCCGTCAAGGCATCCCTAGGACCAGTAACAAAGCTATCAGTTCAATAATAACATATTCTAAAGCAACTCATCTTTCGCTACAAATTGGCTAATAAACTACCGAATCATATTCATTTGATTTCTACCCTACTATTGGTTGTCGGTAGTTTCGCTACAAATTGGCTTGAAACTACCGAATGCATAATGACTGCTAGAATCTCTCTCATTCATGACTGGAATCGCTGGAATCACTGGTCGAACTAAGCCTTCCATCTCTCTAGTAAATCGAAGCGTTCATTAAGCCGCATATATGAACCTGTCTTAATTAACCCGTCTTTAAGCCCATAGATATAAAAGAGTCCGAAGCGCCTGGCTAAACAATAGATTCTCCGCCCGGCTCCTTAAATAACCAATGAGAAATCATGAAAGTGGCTAATAGCCAGTGCAGTAAGCTAGTCAGTGCGCTATGAAATACCCAACCTGGCTTAGATAGAACCCGGCTTAGAGAACCAAGCTTAGGGAACCTAAGAGATTACCCACCTGGCTCATACCAAAGAGATTTTCCATCCGGCTCATTATTAACAACAAATAGATTCTCCGCGTTCTTAGTTTCTCCGCCTGGCTTTATTTCTCTACCTAGCTCTGGCTTGAAGCACCTAGCGGCTCAAATCAATTACCTATCAGGCTCCCTATCAGGCTCAAAGAGATAACCTATAGCTAGGGGTCGGGCTAGAGAACGTACCTCTTTTGCATCAGTTTGATATCCTCTCGTCGCAGAAGAAGCAAAGGCATAGGCACCACCTGTTGAAGGACCCGTTTACCCAGTTACAATTGAAGTTGACCACCCAGCATATGAGCCAGAACCAGTAGCTCCAATTCCAGTCCCAGATCCTGTCGATCCACCCGTTTCATAATCAGTTGATCCTGCTGTTCCAGGTGAGGTTTACCCAGAACCCATTGATTCGCCCATTGAAGAAGCAGATCCTTCTGCAAAACCTATAGGGGCAGATCCAAATCCAGTAAAAGCACCAATTGATCGAGTCTCATTAGCATCATCTCGCCCAGTATCCTTTGCTGTCCCGGCTTCGGTGTAGATCAAATATCCACGACGACCTTTGCACGGTTCCAAATTCATCACTAGTGGTATAACCACCTAAAGCAGAGGCATCATTAGCAAATATAGGAGCAAAGCCAAGCGCAGTAGATCCATTGGTGAAGGAAAAGGTTAAGGCAGAGCCCATTGGAGAATCTCTAGTAGTTGGCCCGGCAGAGCCGCCAGCGCGGTCAACCCCATAAGCAAAGGCAATAGAGATAGGACCAGTGAATGTACCAGCTGGAATCCCAGCATCCTTGTAAAGAGCAGAAGCAAAGGCATAGATGGGGACAAGGGCAAATGAATATGCGTTACTTACGATACATAGGACCCAGGTATGTTAACCCCGAAAGAACACAGTCAGGCCTAATTAAGCTGAGCTCGTTATATCAACAGGTTCTAAGTTCATGTATAAGTATGATTCATTACCATTCTATTCCAAGCATGTTCATCTTTCAATGGGTAATGTATAAGGTACTCATAAAGCTTATGTTAGATACAAGCCTATACCACCAAGTTCAAGCTCATATCAGCTTGCATGTACTGATTAGGTTCAATACATGGGTAAGTGAAACACAGCTCTATTCATAAGTAATGGAATTAGTATGATTACGAGAATACCACCTAATGATAGATGAAGTATGACCATTGATTCTCTCTGATTACAGGATCAAGAGCATAGTAGTAGTGATATTAAGCTGTATTACTTAGCTAGCTTACTTATTACGATGGTAAACTGTTCCTTGCCCTCCTATTGTGAGGCAAGCCATCCTTCCTTGTCCGATGCGGACAAGTAGTTCCTTCCTTAGTCAGGGCAAACAAACAGCACCCAACCTACCCAAGGCAGGAGATCCAGTTTATGACCCAAAAGCATAACCTATTATTTAAGGACTACCACTTCGTAAAGATCCATATCCTTTTCCAGAGCCTATAGATCCATAGGCAGATCCTGTTTCAAGGCCATCATCCTTTCATCACTCACCTGGCCAATGACCGAACTGGAGCATGCCTGGAAGAATCATTGGAAGCACGTACCGGACACCTATTGTCGTCCACTGGCGGCCACTTGTAATAAAAAGAATGAGCACGCCTATCATATTACGGCCGATGATCTGGTCTATCCCTACTAGCACGTATCACAGCTGTAGGCGGCCGATGATCATCCACACTGCTAGCGACTTTGATATCGTAAGTAAAGGAAGGGGTAGGTTCATCTTTCTTCTTCCTTCTTAGCTTCTTAAGAGGGTCCCATAGCCTTTCTTTCTTCCCACCCTATCTAAGGTCCGGAGGGCTTGCGCATCTGAGGGCAAGGAAGAATAAGGTTTCTCCTTTATTCCTTCCTCCCTACTTCCCTACCTTCCTCTCCCCTACTATTCGGCAGGGTAGTTGAAGGAATCACAAAGCATGGGCCAAACATCCAGAGAAACTCATTTGCTTTGAATCGACCGGTTGAACGAACAATCCAACTATAGGCCGGGTAGCTCCTCGGATGCCTACCTAATGGAGGAAGGAGGGACCTAACTACTGGTCCAGCTCAAAAGAGAATCGATGGATAACTACAATGAAGGAGCCTTGCCCTCACCCAGCAATTCAGCATGGTCGGACAAGACTAGCTCCTCCCGGCGAAGGGTAAACAACCCGAAATCAAAACACTCAGAACCGGCTTGACATCGAGTTAGGGCTTGACATCTCTGACAAAGAGAAAGATTAGACTGGCCCCGTTAGTTCGCTGTAAAGAAAGAGCCTGTCCTCACCCCCTGGATGGATCAAAGTGAAGTAGTTCGGAGGATGAGACTACCCTTCCTAACCGCACCCTTTGGGTAAAGAAAGGATGGCACCCCCGGATGGAGATGACTTTCTTGAACTCCCTGCCTCCCTCGTCGAGGTAATGTCTTAACCAGCGAGATCTCCCCGGACCAGCAGCTCTTATTTCTTCTGAGCTGAGCTAGCATAGAGAAAGCATCTATCCTATTGCGCCTAATCCGTGTAGGCAGGGTAATGCTTTGTTTCATCCGACCTTCCTTCCGGTTGAGTTAACACCTTCCGGCAGCGATGGTCCAGCTAAGGAGCCCAGCTAATACACTCACCCTCGGTCCAGCTTGCCTTCCGGTTTGACTAGTAGGATAACCCGTAGGAGCCCACCCAACAAATAGATATTGCCTGGGGCTTCAGGATGGTCTAAACTATCTATAGTTGGTCATGGAGCCTACCCTAGCTAGTTCAACCCTATTGGATGGTAACCTTTCAACCATCCAGCTTGCCGTAGGGATAGAGGAAATATTCTGCCTACCTGAGCAGTACCAGCACCAACACCACCAGCACGAGTAGATCCAACAGCAGCATAGGTGGTTGATCTTGGTCTAGTTCCTTATGATCGAGAGCCAGAAGCCAGGAAACTGAAGCCTGTAACCAAGGGCCAGAAGCCTAAACAGGGCCAACAGAATAAGCCTGTTACCTTTAGCCAGAAGCCTTTCACCAGGAGCCTTTTGCCAGGAGCCTTTCAACTTCTGCCTTAGCCTGTAAACTCACCTGTAACCAGAAGCCTTTCAACTTCAGACAGAAACAGAAGCCTAAACCTCCAGCCTCACCAAGTCCAACAAGGACAACAAGTCCAACAGACAGAGGCCATAAGCCAAGTCCACCGCCTAACCAAGTCCAACAGAAGGAGAAGGAAGTGGATTCAAATTGAGAGAGTAAAGAAAGGATACAGCAGTTGAATGAGCTTGATGAGCTTAGACAGCAAGCACTCTTTCATACAGAGATTGTACAGCAGCAAAGAAAAGGTTTGCATGATAGGTTCATAAAGTAGAAAGTTTGTCAAGAGGGAGATTGGGCCTTACTCTATGACTCTAGATACAAGGATTTCAAAGGGAAACTAATGACTAGATGGTTAGGCCCATATCAAATAGACACCTTTTATTACAATGGATCAGTGAAGATAAAAACAATTGATGAAGAAAGAATCCCTCTCCTAGTCAATGGCCACAGGCTCAAGCTCTACAAGAAGCCTCTAACCAGGGAGGAATTCATACAGAAGGTACAGGAACAAGATCTGAATCTCATTGGGAGTCTAAAAACTCCCAATTCAACCTAATTTGTCCTCTCCCTTATGGTCGAGCAGCCTTCCGGCACCTGCAGTTTCATAAAAAAAGCAAAAAAAGTGTTCTGTTTGGGCTAAGGTACGATAATAGTTCCAGCTTCTGGCAGTCTACCCGCATACAATGAAAGCAAATGCATCAGTATGGAATCTATTATATAAAAAGATATACACTTAACTACAGATTCCAGCCTTTAGCTTTCATCCTAAGAGTCTGACATCCTATCTCTGTCAGATACAGACATCCAATCAGCTCTACTCTGTTTCCATAATTTCTCACTCTGTTTTACTCTGTTTACTATCATTCACATTCTCACTCTGTTTCTTGTCCTAGAAATGATCTCATTTCCTTCTCTAAGCCTATAAGGCTCTGTCTCACTGCGTATTATCATCATTAATTACATCCCTCCTGCAATAAGAAAAGGGTCCTAATCAGAGATTATAACAGAAAAAGATTAGCCTAAGCCACATTCTTCAGCATGCAAAAAGAATGTTCAGCCTGTCAAGAATATACAGCTAGAAGACAACATCCATGCGATATCAAAAGGTTTTTCAATAGGTAATATTTCTTATTTGCATTATATTCTTGAATTAAGCATCATATGAAGGCTATCCTAACTTCGAAAGATGAGGACATCTAAATGTTTCAGTTGGGGGGAAGCATCATTTGAAATGACATAATTTGAAATGACAAAAAGAAATCATGAAACATTAAGACTCCAGTTATGTCATATGTCGAAATGTCATAAGGAAAGGCTTGAGCGAAATCTGAATCATGTTAAGATTTGTCGAGATATATTACATGCAGCGCGATCATGATAATAAGTGGCGCATGTCAGCAAACGGGAAAGAATATCATGTCATTAGGCGCCGAAATGAATGGGAAGGCAACAGCTTAAGTCTACACGAGTGAGACAACTGATGTCTCCGAGCGGATTAGATGGTAAGAAACGGTCGGTCACTCAAACCGCTATGATGTTGTTAAGTGACCAAGGCATGTTCAAAATTTGATGAAACCTCCGCTTGCTGCATTCCTAAAAATCATTCATCCAACAAATCGATGTTAAGAGCGATCGTCTAAACTCAGAGTATTGGCTCGAACCTGTGGAAGCAGCTCACCGGGGAGAAACGGGGGATTTACAGTACGCCACGAACTTGTTCAGGACAGGGACTTAGCCGAAGGAACCAGTAAGTAATACATTACTAAACCGGTCAATAAAATACTTCTGCTATTTTTGTTGAAGGTTCTCTCGAATTCCTCAGTTAAGAAATGAAATAGGGTTGCAGAAGGTTGTCTGTAGTAAACCCTAGCTCTTTTCATCTTCAAATTGGGAGCAAGTCTAAGTTCAGGAAATTCATTTATAAAGGTCAGTAAGTCTAAGCAACATAGCAGAGGGAAAATGACAGCCGGTTTCATTCGAAGAGAGCCCACAGACCATACCAGGCTCCATAGTCAACCTAAAGTCGTAGCTTCTTTGAAAGGGGTAGGATGGTTATCATTTTTCGATAAGTTAGATGGATTTGATGATGCAATTGCACTCGAATTCGCCCAGAATTCTGAGCATATTCAGGTTCAGGACAATCAGACCCATGAATTCCACACAAATGTTAGAGGACTGGATATTGGGGTGAATGAAGATTTAATAAGTGAAGTCACAGAAATTCCCAGGGGTCAGCCTTGGGATAAAGATGACAGGGCACTCAACAACAGAGCCAAAACCAGCTTCTTTCGGTCATATGAAAAGTCTGAATCAAATAGGAATGGAGTGAAAAGAGAGTCTCTCCCAGATGAGTGGGGAGAAGTGGCTTACCATATTATGAAATATCTTACTTGTGAGGGGAGACTAAGCATTGTTTATGCTTATCATTTAAGAATGCTGTATCAGATCAGGAATTTAAGCTATCAAAAGCCTCAACAGAGAATCAGCATTCCCCATTTATTGCTTCACTCCTTGAAAGAAATGTGCATAAGGGTCAAAAAGGGAAAGCTGGATGCAGTAGCACATCACTGCTTAATAAAGTTGATAGTTTGCCACAAACTACAGGAGCAGCTCCCTCAAATCTCTTGGAATCAGTTTGTCCAAGTAGGGGTAGGCCAGGATAAAGCCCCAGACACAGAGAATCCAATGACTCCCCCTACAAGAGAAGAGAGTGCCGTCCGTATCCACAAGGCATTCCTGGCTGAAGCAAGAGGTTAGGGCATCCATAACTAAGGTGGGTAGGGTAAGTGAGAGGTATAATAGGCAAAGAATCTCAAGGTGGGTGAGTAGATCGCACTGAAGTACTAAAAGTAGGCTAAAGTTCATAGCAAAGACAGTAAGTGCCTACCCCACCCAGCCCCGTATCTCTTCCGTTCTGGCTATCGACAATCCATCTGGTGCTTCTAAGAGAAGGTCATGGGTAGGGCATCACTCCATTGACTAGGGTGAAGGTAGTAAGAAAGTAAGGTAGGCGGATAGCATGCACTTAAGTAAAGGTATCGGTAGGCAGGGGCGTAGCGGTAGTACTAGTGGTACCCCCAAGTAGGAATCTTGAAGCAGGAAGTTTCTCGAAGTCCTGTTCATGCTGTATCTGAAGCCCATGCACCAATGCTCTTCTTTCTATTTGATTTAACACCTGTGCAATGCTGCTGCATCGAAGCTAATCTAAGGAAGGGTTCCGCAGTGTATCTAGTGATGGTGGTTCTGTCTGTGTGGTGGGCAGTAATAGAAAAAGTAAGGGTAAGTTGGTTTATCCCGGCTGGAAAGAGAAGTCTCTAGCAGTCAGTCCCCACTAAGTGATTCATGAAGCAAGTGGTATAGGGCAGGTCTAGTTATTCTGTTGGGTGGTTGTGTGTAAACAAGGTAGGGGGTATCCCTCCTCTTCCTGGCTGAAGGCAAGTGTTTGTTGTTGGGTAAGGCAGCACTCCGTTCGTTGGGTGAAGACAGTAAGTCAAGGGTCTGGTAGAAAAGGGTCCCTTTAAATGGTATATTGTCAAGGTAAAGGGTATGGTACGGTGGAAAATAGACCCAACTTCATACAAAATAATAGCAAGTGTGAGCCTGTGCAATGGCGTCTGGAAGTCCGTTGAAAAGGTCCTCCTCCCTCTCTCTATATCTATGGAAACCCTTCCCTTCCCAGGCTGTAAGTTGGGGGTGGGTAAGAAGAGTGTAAAAAAGTGAAGGTTGGGTAAAGTGAAATCGAATAGTGCCGTACCTACAAAGTCTTCCTGGCTGAATCAATTGGTTGGCAGCACTCCCTAAATCCCTCCTCCATCCATATTCTAAGTAAGGTTAAGCGGTAAAGTCCGGTAAACAGAACAGGTGTATAGCATGCACATAAGTAAAGTCCAAGAGTCTTCAGAAAGGAAAACAATCAATAGCCCACGCACCCAAGCAAGCAAGCAAGCCGCTCCTATTCCATCCAATATCCGCTCGCTGTAGGTAGGTAGTTCCTCAATTAAAGAGGTAAGTTCGATGAAATTATTCAAGACGGTTGCTGTCCAAAAGAAAGGTAGTCCTGTAGGAGGCTGACCAAGACTGTATTCCAGCAAGAAAAGAAAAGAAAAGTGAGGCACGCTGCGCTTCACTCCGCTCTTCACTTCGTTGCTCTATATATATGATTCACTTTCGTGATCGATCTTGCATTTTCTGATCCGTTCTGGTTCAGTCCATGCCACGTACGGTCGGTCGCGTACACACGAGCCGCTCCATCTAGATCCAAGAAATCAGAATGAGAATCCGGAGCCTCCTAATAATAAGCTGGATAATCTGGACCTGACGTTGAATTCTAAATCCCAATCTGCTACGGGTGTGGCTCCCACCTCCACTGCTGGCTGAGATGCTACAATAAGCTTAGTCCAGTCCGACGACAAAAACACCTGGAGTCACACAACAACCAGGGCCGAATTGCCTTCATAGTGCGTGCACCTTAGGTCGGGGGACCAACCTGGACTTCACGCTGCAATACCCGGGACTGGACTATACGCTGCCCGCCACGTCCCGTACTTCACCCTGAATCCGTACCTTACCGAGGGAACCACCTATAGGTCCTTCATGTATGGACCGGGGCCACTCTTATGCCCTCATAAAGCACATGGAAAAGGAGAAACTCCCATGAATCTCCGCTCGTAGCAGGACCAGCAGACACGGTTACTCAACTCCTAGGGCAATCCCAACGAGTGGAATATAGCTACGGCTCCTCAGCTTTCCTTCGCTCTGTTCCATATCCAGTCGCATTTACTCCAGCAGATCGGTTATATAAAATATCCACTTTTTTACATATAGAGAGTGAAAGTTTTTGAGTTTCGTGATAGAGATTCTAATCATCCGTATGAAGTGACAACCGGACATGACATGACGTACCTTTCGGAGCTGTTTCTTGCATTTTCCGCGGACGAATATATAGTAAATACTACTGGTTCAATTTAGTAAGGTTATTCCTATATATGTTCCCCTCAAGGAGATCGCTCAGGTAAGGTCCTGAAAGGCAGGCGGTAACTAGTCAACCCAGTCCTGATAAACCCTCTCATTAGCTAGAAGGAAGGATGGCTCACCCGAGGCCCCCCGTCGACGACCTAGCTCAACCAAAGGCAAGGACCTTTGAATCCTTTAACGAAGCCTTGAAATGACATCACAGAAATGACATCACAGAAAGGGCCTTGAAAGGGCATCCTTTTCTATTATATACTCAGCCCCCTATAGCTAGGAAGATAGATAGATAGAGAAATAATTAATAAATAAAGCTACTGTGTCATCTTTATAAAGTGACTATACCTCTTTACCAGCCAGTAGAATTACTGTACACCTACTTACCATACCTTTAATAGGGTTATCACGCCTATCCTACTAACAGCTTACAGTCTTCTACTAACAACTAAAAGGCAGAGCATTGTCCCATGGTTTAGGAGATCTCACAGTACACGCTTTAAAACCTCAAATAATGAATGGATCTATAAAGTCCCCATGATATAGGATAAATCCCCCCATAGTATAGGCTTTATATACACAATCGGAAAATAAGTCCCCTTAAAATAAGTCCCCATAGTGCACACTTTATACCTGCACAATGAGTAGGCTTAAAGAGATCACATAGTATAGGCTTCAAGAAGTCCCGTAGTATAGGCAATCTACACAGTATAGGCAATATACTATGAAATCTCCAACATAATAGCATAGGCTTCAAGAGATCCCCATGGTAGTATAGGCTTCAAAGTATAGGCTTCAAAGTATAGGTTTCAAACCCGAAACAACGAATTGGTATAGGCTTCACTCAGAAGCGAACATAGACCAGCTAACCTTATAGGACACATAGAATCGGAAGATGTAGAATGCATTAAATCAGAATAAAACCTTTATATACCGCGTAGAATAACAATTATAACGGCGTGGTACAGAAATAATAAAGTGGCTTTAATACGCGCTAAAATGGCCTTTCAGGCGGTTTACCATTCATCCATGAACCCCCTCATCACTATATTTGAAACATTCTACCATTCTACTTGGAGAATTACGGAGAAGTTACGGAGGTTTGATAAAGAGAAATAGCTCCAAGCTTACGGAGTTCTTTATGAAGGTGCGAAGCCGCTTGGTCCCTCCGGGGGGCAAGGAAATTGCTCCGAAAATAGTTTGTGTTACGGAGACTTGTTAATTTCGTGCATATCATCATTGATTAGGGTAACTGCCCCATTACTCACCTCCCCATTACTTGCCTTATGAATAGGGGCCTTATGGGTAGGGGATGGATCTACTGGTTTGGATTAAGACCCTTAGGCCTATATTGGCTCGGTTAGTTCTGGCGAGACAGGTTTATAGCCCAGTTAGAGCTCCGGCGGGAAAGGGCAAATCAATTTCCCCGAATCCCCATAGGGAGGGGGAATTAGCCCTCCGCCCAGATAGAAAACCATCTCTAATGAGGAGCTTATAATTCAGATCCTTATTTATGTTATAATGGTTCCATCTTTGATGCCTGCTTAAACAATCTTCTATGCTCATTCCATTAGGCTCTTATATATGTAATAAACATGAATGAAAAGCCTTAATTAAAAGGCCTTATCAATGAAGTAATAGAAAATGGTAAGCATGAAGTGGTAAGCATAGAGACCAGCCAGCATTAAGCGTGAAGACAAGGAGCATAGAGATCAGGGAGCGTTAAGCCGCGAAGACCAGAAAGCATTAAGCGTAGAGATCAGGGAGCGTTAAGCCACAGAGACCAAGAAGCGTTCAACACCAAGTAGAACTAAGCATGAAATGGCTCTATAGCTATCTTTCCTTAATGCATACAGTCAATATCAAGAGCAATAAGGTTCTCGGTAAGCTTACCACCTACCTCCCTGAAAAGAACCTCTATATAAGAGCCCTATATAAAGAGAAAGGCCTACCTCCCCTTAGAATAGAGCGCTAACCCAGAAGATAAAAGGAAAAGATAGCTTTTCCAAAGGTGCGAAGCCGTTTGTTCCCTCCAGGGGGCAAGAAAGGGACTTGCTTTCCCGACATAGGAGGGGAAGGGCTAATCTACTTTATCAATTTTCAGGCTCATAGCCCAAACTTAATAAGGTTTATTGCACCTACTAGGTTCTAATAGGGAGGGCCCGCTATAAGTCCTACTAGGAGGGGAGACACTGATTGAAGGCCTAGGCTAGGAGGGTGAATAGCCTAAGGAAGGAAGGTATTGTTGGGATGGCACCTCCAATAGGTGGTTATTGGGTGAGATGTAAACTGAGACTAGGTCATTTGTGTATGGCCTTACAAACGTCTACTCGACCTAGCCTCACGGTGGATCTGCAGGCCCCGATGGTTGGTGTTTCCCTCCTAAGCTTCCTAAGTAAGGTTCGCCATCCTTCCTGGCCCGGTGTGCTTCCCCTTGGGCACCGCTCCCCTGAGGCGTACGGTTTGCCTAATATTAACTCAACCTCCTAGCCCACACTGCCAACTGAGCGTTAACTATCAAAAGGCTTCTCGCAAAAGGAGCAGCACTTACATAGATGTAATAAGGCAGAGCTCCGGTGAACCCGGAGGACTTGTAGTTACTTATCTTTGGAGACTGTCGCGTACGACTATAACGGCTTAATGTAGAGGGCACAAATTGCCCACGGGACTCTATTTCACCTGTTCCCAAATTCATTTACCTACTGGTCATGGGTCACTATTCAACCTGGTCTATAATCCAGTTAGTCATCTTCACAACCAGTCAACCTAACTGCTGCTATCAACCTTACCACCTGCCAGAATATTTTCTAATAAGAACAAAAAAGAAAGAGACCGCTTGCCTCCATATTGGGTAATTATAGCTACCACCTTCCTCCTTATTGGTGATTGATCCTACCGCCTACCTGCCTGCCTGTGATTGATCTATCTCCCCACCTGCCTTCATATTGGTGATTGATCCGGTAGCCTGCTGCCTTCCCTCTCTCCACCTACTTATATATTCTCTCTTCCTCCTCGATCTACCTAATGAGCGGCCATCCTACTACCCCTTGCACCCATCTATCAAAGCTCACCCGTTGAACCAACACTGCCTGAACCAACACTGCCCACCCCTGCCTTCCCATCAAACCAGCAACGAGATTGATTCACCAAACAATTATCTACCGACATACATTAACTCTCACCAAGCCGAGTCCCTTCACTAGAGGCCTGGACTCACGTACGCTTTCAGTCCCACTCATTCAATTACCTCCTCTACTCTCTACCTTACCTACATCCTCATCTCTCAGCCTTACCTTCTATTCCTACCCTCCATCTCTACTCGATATTCTATACCAATCTATATCTATCTATATCTCTCCAGATCTCTCTATCTCTACTCAATACCTCTATTGTAAAACCAGCACTGCCAGCCAACACCTGGGAATGAAGGCATCCCGGCAAAGAGAAGAAACAGAATGACCTGCCTTAACAGCATGCAGGAAACCATCCATGAATGATTACCTTTATACTCCCTTATTATAGGGGATTCTTTCGTAGCACCTAGCAGCAGCACCCTCATACTGGACTGGTTTCATACTTCAGCTACTCAAGTGGACTGGGTGACTACTTCTGGTGAAATAAATAAGCTACTCCATACATCTGGGTCAGTAAATCAGGTTCAATATATCTGGGGGATACGTAATAAAGCAAAAAACTACTAACTTATGGGTAACTCCCTAATGGGGAAGAGGAAGCAGCTCTACACGTAAACTTATGCAGGACAACCACTTCTGTCTGTCAGACACGCCCTTCTGGTTGATGGATTTCCGAAAGGCATCTTGTAAAGTAGTTGGTTTGTTTGGCAACAAGGGATAGGCAGCAGCTCTACTAACGCTTCTACTGGATGGTGGATTGGAAGAGGCATCTTGTTCGTGTCTTTGTGAGACACATCGAATGATGTCTTTGATGCTTAAACATTTACTTTTAAGCACCAGACTTTCTTTGGATAAGCGCAAGACTTACCTGGACGAGTGAAAAGCCATACTGCTGTAGCCGTTTCAGGTTGGGTGAGTGGATGAGCGAGCTACTTCTGGGGATACGTAAAGTCAGCCGCTACTTACTCATTCATTGGGGAGCCATAAAGCCGCCAACCGGACAAAGCCCATTCAGCCAGCCAGACAAAGCTAGCAAGCAAGAAATAAAGCCACCATGAAGAGTTTATCACAAAGAAATTATACGGGCATGTTTCAGGCATTCAAACATCACTTTTGGACCTTGAAGTACTTCGATAGGATGCTTGGTTCTGGAAGCATGTTTGTATTCATGTTATCAAGCATGCTTGGTGTAATCTGGAGGAAGTGTAGAATGCTGGGTGTGCTTGCGGAAATGTGTGTTGTCTCAGCATTGGGAGTGTAGCTTGTGGATTTAGCGGTTTGGAGGTGTGGAGGGTGCTTCATTGGGTAAGTAGCAGGGGAGTAAGCTAAGGCAGTTCCGCAGTTGCCTAGGTGATAAGTTGTTTCAAATCGGAGTTTC
This sequence comes from Pinus taeda, assembly GCA_000404065.3. NCBI lineage: Eukaryota > Viridiplantae > Streptophyta > Pinopsida > Pinales > Pinaceae > Pinus > Pinus taeda. The sequence goes on along the minus strand of APFE030742220.1, from coordinate 28,036 downwards.
CAGGTCCAGTTCATTGGGGGTAGGCAGGTAGGCTGGATCGAGGGTAATACCCTGGCGGGAGTGTTTCATTCGGCTAGTTTCTGGGCTTTCTGGAGTCCCATGCGGGGTTTCATTCAATCCCAGTGAGGGCTGAGGCAGTAGTAGGTTTCGGCAAAGTGTTCCAAATAAAATGCGGTGTGCGATACTTCCTTCATGCTTCAGTTTTGGAATCAGTGCTCACTCATGAAAGCCAAGTGGGGTAAGGTTGTAAATGGGAGATGCGTTGTTTCTGGGAAAGGTGTGTCCCAAATCAGCCTAAATGAGTGGGCGAACCTCCCTCTCCTCTGCTAGAGGTGGAAAAGTCTCAAAGAGAGTAGAATCAGGGCTCATCACACATGGATAGAAAGGGAAATGGGAAAAGTCGTAGAATCAGGAGGCTAGGTCTGAGCTAGATGCTTGATGCGTAGCCTTAGTTTAGGATTCTGCCGCCATGTCTGAGGGAGCGGTATCCGGGGATGATGGAGCCCCAGGAAGCATTTCCCGTAGCCTCGCCCAGGATGATGTATTTTAAGGTTGCTGGAACGGTGAGAAGATGGAGGTGATTTGCAGGATGATGAACCCTCGCCCAGGATGATGTATCGGTTGCCTGTATGCTGGCTCGCTAGCCCCGAATGCTGGATCCGAACCCCGTGTGATGTCTCTGCTGCCCAACCCGGATGCTGGAGCCTACGCCTGGTCCTCTGCATCCCCCTGGGTCTTCTGCCTCATACTCTGATCCGCCAGTATCTAAGCTGCCCGTTACGAAGCTGCCCGCTACGCTAAATCTTTACTGCCCGCTACGTTCTCTGCCTGGTCTGCCCACTACGCTCTGTTTCCTCTGCCCAATCTGATCAATCTGAACTGCCCGTTACGCTCTCTCTGAACTGCCCGCTACGCTAAATCTCCTCTGCCCGTTATGCTCTTTCATTACTGCCCGCTATGTTCTGTCTCCTCTGCCCATTACGCTTTTTCATTACTGCCCGCTACGCTCTGTCTTATTTTCCCGTTATGCTTTCTTTGAACTGCCCGCTATGCTCCCTTAATGCGTAGGCCTATTTATGAAATGTTCCCCCATAGTATTCCCAAGCATCCAACGCTGCACCAGTATCAGCAGAGGTGAATTCCATCCCTAGCAAAACCTTCCTCAAATGGCATTTCCGTTCCATGTCTCGCCTGTTTCACCACCTTAACGATGTATCCAGTCATCCTCAACCATAAAGTACCGATCAATAAAACTAAGTGCTAATGAACCTGACTTCATAAAGGACCAAGGAACTGAAGTAATGGAAGTTGCCGTTGCTTTCTCGCCGTTGAAAAGTAAGAAGGTCGCAAGGTCGATATCAGGCGGGCAGTAATATCGATAAGGCATGCGGTCAAGCAGTAGGCGGGATCAGCAGGCGGCAAGGTATCAAGTCTCAGGCAGGATCGTTGGGTCTATTTGAGCGAAGCCTAAAAGGGGGAAGTCGTAGGTTTAAAGAAGCAAGACTATCCAATCCTATCGAGTCCATTCCCCTAGCTATGTAAACGTGTTAAACTGCCATTCTTCAAAAAGAAAAAGTGACTTTTTCTCCCGAATCAATTGGATCTGCCTTTGTCTTTATTCCTGCTATTGTAGCTGCTGGAACTACTGCTACTGGCACTGGAGGATCCGAAATGAGCGATGCCTTAATAACTTCTATATTGCTCAAGGCTGCCTGGCTCAGATGCTATCTTTGCTTCCGCGCCTGGTGAATCTGCCAATATTAATAATCGTTCAAGACTCAACCACTAAATATGGAATTGCATTTCGAATGGACTAGCTCTAGCAAGACCAAAAGCTAGGCAACTAACGCTAGCAACATGTGTAAGCATTCTCTTGTATGTGGCCTTGTTGTAATGATGAATCAACGTATGTAAGCTTCGTAATTCATTCCTCCTTCCATCCAGTCGAGGTAGGAACGTGTGTTTCGTAGATGTAAGTTTCGTGAGGGGTATGGCCTCTCTCTTGGGTCTGGATTGAACGGGTCCTTTCTCTCTTTTCGAACCAATCCAATATTCTCAAAAGAGAAACACTTCGTAATCCCAATCGAATGAAGGCACGTTAGCGATTACCCAACTACTCGATCTATATCACTAGAAATCGCTCCCCAGCTCTATAGCGATTGTATTCTTTGGACGTCCTGTCCTTCCATGGGTGCATCGTCTGCCCTACCTCTCTTCATTCGCTCAGGGCTTTCATTCATGACCATCGCATGCGGCTCTCCCTCCCCCGGATCAACAGGGGTGAGCTTGCAACCTCGACTCCATAATCTCTTTTCTTTCTCTATCCTTCCCCGCTGGTGGCTTTCCTGCTAGCTTTCCTTCATCTACTGGTTCAACCGATGGATTAACAGAGTCGACTGAATCAACTATTACAACTACTACAACTTGATCCGGCTGCTGCTCCTATTTCTCTTTCTCTTTCTTGCTATTGGTGATGCTCCTTCCTTCGCTTCGACTTATGGTGCGACCCCCGCCTTTGCTTCTGCTGGATCGGCTGAGTCAACATCTTATGAATCTACAGCTTCACCCACATCAACTGCTGCCTTCGCCACTTACTTAAGCTTATTACTTCGCTTCTTGTGTCCATGCTCCTGGATCTATAGGTTATTAATATGGTGCTGCTCCTTCATCATCTTTCACTACTTCTGCATATCGAACTGCTTCTTCTAGCTCTTGTTTGACAAAATTGACCTAAGAGAAAATCAGATTTAGGCCGTCACGAAATCATGAATTTGAGCACTAAGCACTGATGAGAATCCCTAAGCACTGATAATCCGAGGCCTATGAAATTGATATCTCCTCATTGCAAGCAAAACCTGTACCAGCGGTAAGCAAGGTGGAGTTTGGCAAGGCATTTCCCTACTGGAATGTGAGCCATTTCTTCATGCATAATGACATATAAAAAGAATGAACCAATCTCTCATTTGACTTATCAGTCGAGCCGATGGCGGGCTTTGACCATGTCTCCCGAGAAAGATCAGTACATATGGCGTAAGACGATTTCACATATCGAGGTCGGTATGGGATCGGGTGTGTTTCCCGTCTGACAATGATGCCCGCCCGGGAAGACATCTCAGATCTTCGTGCCGGCGCTTTTGGCTATTCCTAAATGGCACGTGTGGATAGCAGATGTTGCTATGGGCATATGTCATTATGCATTCATTCATTATATATGTCATTACGGTTTAGCAGAGACAATGCATATATTATAGATGTCATTACGCTCTCGAATCCAGTCATGATGCGCAAGCAGGCTCGACCATAAGCTAGTTACTTATTTGAGAGGGGCACCCAATAAGTCAAATGAAAGCGAACTCTCGACTAAAAGGCCGCCATCGCTCGACTGTTAAGGAGAGGTCCGGCAGGGCTCGACCAACGCCCCCCACCCAATAAGCATCAAGGAAGTACGCCTATAAGAAAGCGTAATTACATATATAATATATGCATTGTCGAAGATCAGGTTCTCACATACCGGAGTGAGCGTAGCGAAGGGTGATCACTTCACTTACCTTTGTAAGGATTGAGGGGAAGAAATATGGGTTCTCCTTGCACTCGGAAGCGCAAGACCCTCCGGACCTTACCTTTCGTCCTGTGCCGGTGAAAGGGAACTACTTACCTGAGCTCAGGCAGATAAGCACTTTCAGGATGCGCAAGCAGGCTTGACCACCGCCTTTTAGTTACTTATTTGAGAGACCAATAAGTAAATTGAACCTTACCTCATAAATACCGGCTCATAATACCTCATAATACAGGCTCTTACTACGGGCTCCTAATACAGGATACAGGCTCAGGATACTCGCTCATAATACCGGTTCATACTACTGGCTCATAATACCTCTGACTACGGGCTCATAACTGACTATATCTTCCTCCTGATCTTCTCGGATCTTCTCGGATCTTCTTCCTTTCATGCCCAACAACTACTATCACACCTTCGAGAACGCACGCTAGCTTTCCCGACACCCACCATCCGCCTTCTACCCATAGTTGCAGAGCGTAGCGAGTCTGTCCTATAGAATGGGTCACTTTATGAATGGAGGTATCGGCTTCGCCTTCCTTCCATTCACAGAGAATATCCTTCTATCCCCAACAGCCTTTCCCAACAGCCTTTCCCAACAGCCTTTCCCCGCACCCACCATCCCCCACAACCACTTTCTTTCTTCCCCCGAAGAGAAACATTCCCCCGAAAAAGAATACTATCCACCATTCCTATTTCTTTCATCAGCCCTCTACTATCCCCAACCTTTTCTTATAGCCTTTCAATCACCCCAACATAATTCTTGACTTTCCTGCCCTACCCAACCTTCTATCCCCAACAGACTATCCCCAACAGATTGGTTCTCGTGGGCGGGCTATCCTATCTATCCTTATCTCTATCCTTTCTCCTTGAATGCATGAGCATCCTCGGGGGCACCTCATGCAGGCTCCCCACTCACCCTGACCAGCTTAGGCCTTTTGTAGTTCTTGTTCCCTGAAAAAGAAGCAGCGCCCATGCTTCCCTTCTTGCTCCCTCTTTACCTACTCTGATTCGCTCAGGGAAGCCTTCCTTGAAAGCTACGGGATCGGTAGGCCAGTTCACCTTTCATAAGTAAATGATCCAGTTGATCAAGTTGATGAGCCATAGCTATCAGTTCCAGATCGAAAGGTGCGAAGCCGCCAGAGAAGAAATAGGAAGGCAAGGACCCGGAGGGGCTTGCGCTTCCTAGGGCAAGGAAGAGCCTAAGTTTAGTGATCGGAAGAAATAGTCGGATGCTTGCTTGAGCCGAAGAGCCTGATGTTTGCGAGTCTGATGCTCGTAAGCGAGATTATGGTGTTTGTGGCCGAGATCCTGATGCTTCTGTTGCAGATCGAGACTATGATCTTTGTGTTCGAGATTGAAAGTAAGTGACTGATGATCGTGAGCTAGATCCAGACCTTCGTTATCCTTATCCAGCACCAGCAACAGAGGTAGTAGAGGTGGGAGCATGCATCCTCACCAGGAGCAGGAGCACAGTAAGCATCTTAGCTAGTCGTTTATGAGTAGTCAGTCGATTCTGATCTTTCTCCTTGCCCTCAGAAGCGAAAGCCCCTCACGGGACCTTCAGTGGTTTAAGCAGTCGATCCAGAACCAGTAGCAGGACCGGCACATCATATACTTTCTTCTTTTGATCCAGGTTGAAAACCAGTCCTAGTAGCTTCCCTTCGCCCGGTTGGAGATTGAGGAGCAAGCCCCTACCCGAAATGATATATCATAGGTTTATGCTAAGTTACGGGGCCAGAACAAGGTAGGAAGCATAAAAGACAGGTGCCGAGACATCACTTACAGTTACAGATCGATATTTAGTTCCATATCCTGGAGCAGATACTCAAGGGACTGTAGATTATGTTGATCCTGATCCAGATTATGATGTTACAAATCGAGACCCAGAAGCAGGAGTTGATTGTGCAGTTGGTTCTTATCGATGAAGCAGCCAAGGGAGCATATTCTACAGAGCGAGAACGGGCGTACCTTCCATCTCGAGAGACATATTCTGACTTTTGAGATACAGACCCGAAATAGATCTATTTTTCTTGCTCATTACTAAAGTGTACCCTAAGCGTTAACCACATGTGGAAAACAGCCCGTCAAACCCAAATTTCACCCCAACCTTTTCAGGAGGTGGGAGCGTATGAATGAGATTTGTGCGCTAAGCCCACCCAGTCTATTTAAGAAATCTATCCACTAGTCATTATTTTCCTTTCGCGGCTTAAACGGACATGGTTCCAGAGGGAGGAGAAGGGGAAATAGCTTCCCGCCTTTCTTTCCCGTGATGACTTCCCCGCTGATGGAAGAATAGAACCGCATCCCTCGTTCTCTTTTAGAGCCCTGCCGGACCTTATAGTTTGTCATTTTCACCCATTCCACTATTTCCCCACCCACCCCAATCCCCGGGGGCGGAGGTTTTAGCAGAATACACTCTTAGTTTTGCCATTTTAGGAGGCGGAGGTTTTGAAGCTTAATGACATATATTGGGACTTGGGAGCACTTGAACCTATTTCTATATTTAGAAATACTAATGAATGATATGTACAACCCTATTTAGGATTTCAAAATAGGCACAGTGAAGGGCCCCTTTGCTTGGTTACATCAACCCATCTCGGCTTAGCTGTTGCTTACTCACTCCCTAGGTGATGCCCTAGTTCTCGGGGATTCCACTATGCCGAGCTACACCAGGGGACTATGCAATCGGGAGGGACGGCCATATGTATAGGTGCTTTACTTCAGGGCTACCTCAGATAACCATGCACAGATGCCTATTAGATAAAACACACAAGCTAAGGGACGGCAAGGGGTTAGCAACCCTCTTCGCCTGGAACACCCACCATGCCACAGGATTGATAACGTTCACCACCGCGGATGAACAGTAAAGATACCCTAGAAGAGAACACTAGACTGAGGATCAGAGCCTGATGACCGGAGAGCAGGAGTCCTTTTCCCTGATGAGTAAACTAAGGAGCGAGATTACAGTACTATATAGGCACAGAGCCAGGAGCGAGATCCCATTCCCAACAGACAGGGCCGAGGAGTAGAAACAACTATAGCGAGTAGGCATTAGACCCGCAGATCCAGATAAGCCAAACGGACGGAGATCCGGATGAGGACACATATAGACACATATGGATGGATGATAATATGACACGACACGAGATGATATGATAGCGCATTCATACACTTTGACAGAGCCCCAGTAATACCCTCGGGGCGGGGGATTCCAAAGCGGAGATTCCAAAGGCACATGTATGGTAATCTCTAAGGCCATCCCTTCGTCAAATCGATAAAAAGTGCGTCTAGCTGAATCGGAAAGCCTTGGATATAGCAGCCCTGTCGGTGAATCAACAGCGCATAGCGTAAGGTTGAGACAGTGATTCGTAAAAGGTCTATAATGCACATCGAAAGTACATCGCGGAGTGTGGAAGTCACACCCTGTAGAGGGAGGATCAACAGCTCATCGCCAAATGTCAAAGGCCATAGATTCAAAAGGTTCCAGGCCGGGAATTCAAATTACATCGCTGTGCGCAGCGGACCAACCATTGAGAGAAGCGAACAGACCTATCCGAAATACACAGTTTCAAGGCCAAATCTTCTATTGACATAAAGCTGTAGGCCAGCCTCCCTTCATACTCTGCTTTCACTTGGTCAACAGCTACTTTGACCACCTTAGCTGAGGGTGGTGCCTCCGCGGGAGAAACTCAGTCTCCAACCATGGGGCCTCAATTTCGATCTGCTGGATATGCAACTGAAACAACTTAGTCAACTTGATCGGGGTAAACACGAGAAACAACTAAAGAATCAACTGGATCAATGGATGAAACTGTAACTCAATCAATAGCTTCCACCGCCTTGACTTTTGTCTCTACCTTTCCTGTTACTGGGCGAAGGTAAGCTAGGACAGGATCTTGACCTGGAGTTCAATATTGATCCGCGGGATCTTAATCTGGATCCGAGGTGGTAGTGAAAGGCTTCTTCTGCGCTCTTCGCTACCAGGTAAACTGGTCAAACTAAATCCTAGCGTTGGTGAATCTGTACTTGGAATTGGATATGCTTGGGTTCTGCTTTGTTTTCCCTTGCCTTTAGGAGGGCTCGTAGCGCCTATTGACTGACCAATTGATGGTCGTAAGTCGTAACCAATGCCCGGCTTATGTGTGACTTATGTTGAGAGTACACGTGATGACTAGTACGTGCGGAAAGTATACTATACATCTAAGCGATGACTTTTAGAAAGATGTTTACACACTTGTGGTATGCACATTATATACAGATATATATCTTTACGCCCTTGTTAATGGCGGGGAAGAAAGTCCAAGCATAGCAGGAGGTTCACCACCACTAGAAACAAAGGTAGCAAAGTCAGACCCAGTTCCAGGTTACCTTGATGACCTAGAACTAGTAGATCCCACAGCTTCACAAGGCGAGGTACAAGAATGAACATCTAGTATGGATGTATAAAGCGTGATACCATCGTTGAGGTCCGGGGTTACCCCGCTTACCTAAAAGCCAGTGTGAATAGTATAGGTAAATTCAATTGACCGAGAAGTGAAACCCAGTAGAAGATCGAGCGGATTTCATTGCAGAGGCGAAGGTAGTATCTAAGGTGGCAAAGCACACAGCGGAGTAAGCTATAGTAGCAGAGGCAAGCAGTTGACCCAGTCACATTATAATAGAGCCATAGCCAGCAACACTACTACTAACAACATTAGTAGTATAGTCCTAGTAAGCAGAAAAAAGAGTAGATCCAGTTCCGCCAGCCTTAGCAGCCGATGATCCAGTCAGAAGTTGACCTCATTGACCGAGCAAAGGCACCAGTAGCTATAGAAGCAGCATATTATATAGAGCATAATGACCAAGATGCAAGGGCATTCTCAGTAGCAGATCCAGTACTAGCACCACTAACATCAGCAGATCGAGTCGCATACCCAGGTGCCACTCCTGTATCAGTCCCATAATCTGTGCGGTGGATGCATACCCACTAGTGGTAGCTTCCTTCCTTCTAGCTTATCCCGTCCTAGCTTGCTTCCTTGGCTCAGTTACATATGCGTTATATAGATAGTTGCGTTATATAGATAGTAGGGGATTCCTTATCAATAAGGTTCAAGGTGTTGCCATATTAACCCGTCGCAGATCTATACCCATATGGATACCTTCCTTGGTGACCAAGATGCATACCATAGATACCCGTAAGCAGCAGAAGGAGGACCAATAAGAGCAGTAGTATCATCTTCACTAGTTCTCACTGAAGTAAGAGTGCTGATTACTGCCAATGAAGGAAGTGTTTCCAACGAGTGTTACTTTGCTGCTAACGAATGAATGCTTTGCTTCACAAGTGAATGCTTTGCTTCACGAGGGAGCCATAAGGTGCCGTAAGGCCACTCGACCATAAGCCCCCCAACCCAATAAGTAAATTGAAAAGATTGCTCACTCATTCATATGCCCACCACCCAATAAGCATCAAGGAAAGAGAATATCTAATAAAAGAAAGAAAGTAGCTCCGTGGGGTCTAGTTAAGACAGTTATAACCTCTCCTCGCGAGAAAGAGGAGCCAGACCAGCGTGACTTTCTAAAGTGAGTCAGTGAACCGATACGAATGATAGAGGCAGTTAACCCATACGGAGGCAGTAAACTGATAACAATCGCATCTGTAAATAATCAATATCCTTGCCCTCAAAAGCGCAAGCCCTCTGGACCTTACTGTACCCCTGAGGAATGAACCCCTGAAAGGTTGGGGTGCTTCCTTGCTTATCCTTCTTATCCTATCTTATCCGCATCTTTGACTTCTTATCCGCATCTTATCGTTTCTTCCGCATCTTATCGTTTCTTATCTGATGCGGCAAATAGCTGTTCCGCATATGCGGATTAAGTTCATTTGCAGAGGGAAAGTCCCGCATATCCGCATATGCGCATGTCTTTTCCGCATATCCGCATAAGGTAATTTGCAGAGGAAGAAGTTGCAGTGCTACCCAGCTCGCCCCGTATTAATTGATAGAACACACTCGAACAACCCCACGAGACTAGAACAACCTCTCGCCCACTACACGAGAGGAAGGATAGGAAGACCGAACGTTACAGCCTTTTAGCAATCGTTCCCGAAGGGCACAGCCTTATTACAGCTTTACTGAACGCTACTACAAGCCTTAAGAGACAAAGCCTTAGTCTGTACAGAGTAAGCCCTTTGGACAACACTAGAGCTTTCATCTTCTTGGTCCAAGCAACAGAGAAACAAGCTGCCTTCAGATATACTCTAGCTTAGTCCAAGCAGTTAGTCCCGCCTGGAGCCCTATTATGGACACTAGCTCTAGTCTTCTTGGTCCATAGAAACAAGCCTTTTGAGACAAGCCCTATTAGTCTGTACAGAGTAAGAGCCCCATTGGACTGGACTAGCTGAAGTATTAGCCTATTGGACTGGTGTACTAGTACCCCCCTATGGATGGATGGAAGGCCTTAAGCCCTAGAGTTCAGGTCTCTATATAAGAGTAGTCTGGAGCTTCGGAGAGTAAGAGCTCTTCGGAAACTAGCCTTAAGAGAGCTTATTAGTCCTGTTAGTCCTGCCTTGGAGCCCCCTATGGACACTTGCTTTAGTCTTAGCCTTCTTGGTCCAGCAGAGAAACTCGCCTTAAGAGAGTCTCCATTGGAGTGAAGATCATCATCTGTAGAGTTCAAGCCGGACCTGGCCTACTGAGACTGAATCTCTTATTGGCTAATCTTCGGAGAGGAATATTTAATTGGATAGGAAGATACAAACTCGTGATCCGGACCCACCACCACTTGATTTGGGCTGTAACATTGCAACGAAATATCCTAACAGATAGAGATACCACCGCTCTAGCCAAACTATCTGTTTATTTGCTTAGGGAAACTACCATTGACACGCTCTGTGCTCTTGTAAGTGGCACATTCACAGGCCAGGGACTCCCTTGCCGTCAAAGTGTATGAGCGCCGGTATTTACCAAATGAAGCAAATTGATCATTTAATGAATCGAGATTCAAACGCATAGAGCAGCTATTGAGGTAGACATCTTACCAACAGCACCTAACCCAAGCCACTACCTAAGCCCAGTTCATGCAAAGGTTGTACCCCCACTACCCTATAAGCTAGTTTTTTTTGGTGCAGCCTCCCCACACGAACTATTAACGCAGACATTCTCCCGGCCGGCCACAGCCCAAGATTCAAGAGAACAAAGGTAGTGGTCGTAAACCACATAAATGCGGAAAACGTGGGGGCTACATTAACTATATGAAGTGGTCTGTCTTCAGCTGTTGTTGTCTCCTTCCCTATCAGTAGTAGATCTGTATCCTTCCCTAAATGAGTTGAGGAAATAGTTGAAAGTGAAGCCCTACAAAGGCTCTCGTGAGAACGCGTGATAACCAGCCTGGCAGTGAGAACGTGAGGTGCAGAGTGAACCAAACTAACATGGTATGATGAGCCTGTCTTATGATGAGCCTGTCTTATGATGAGCCATTATGATCTCCTTCTTATCCGAAGTTCCAATCTGTTAAATAGGTACATTGACTCATGAAGAAAATAGTTCGAGAAATACCGGGAAATACGGGTTAGACCAAGCAGTGTAGTCTTAAGCCCGTAGCGGTCTTCTCCTCATTATATCGGTACATGCTTCATATCGGTATGCATATCGGTCTTCTCCTCGTGCAGTATAGCGGTACTTACTATTGCTGCTGCGGAAGGTTATTGCTGCTACTATTGCTGCTGTGGAAGGTTATTGCTGCTACTATTGCTGCTAAGGTTGGATACCAAACAAACCAACACGCGACTCTCAAAAGGTTACACGCGGCATGGCGGCTAATTCCGAATGCACAATGTACTAGCCTACAGTCGACCCACGAAGAGGCCAACCCCCAAAGGGGATGAAACCGAGGTAGAAAAGAAAGGAGCAAAGGCTCAATACCAATCCAGCGAATGCATGATTCTCAAAAAGGAACACCCTGGCATGGCAGCTAAGTCCAAATGCACAATGTACTAGCCTATAGTCCACTTCAGCCTTTTCCTTGGAGCTAGGAATGGCAATGTCCACCCTAAGAGCCTGTCTCCCAATGTCTCCTTGAGAATGGCCTAGACTGATGGTCCCCTGGGGAGTGATCCGTGGTAGCCTTTGAATTTGCCCACTAAGGACAGAGACAAAACTAGAGATGAAGTGGAAGCTAGGGTGGAAGCTCTCCTAGCATCCAAGGATGATGAATGCCTGGTAGTAGAGAAGAAATTGGTGATTGGTTTGTGAGTCAATGTACTGCGTTGGTGCCGCTGTTGGAAAGTCTAGCCCTACCCACTCTAAGGTAAGGGAAGGAAGGTCCGGAGGGTCTTGCGCTTCCTAGTGCAAGGATTTTCTTGATCGTACCATCAGATCGAGGAAGGAAATACCCATTCGTACCACCAGTCGTACCACCAGATCGGGGAAGGACAGAGCCTAGTCCCATCAGATCGGGGAAGGAATCATTGACTGATCGACCTACCACCCGCTCTCTGGTCTCCCATCTCCAATCTCCCATCTCCGTAGCTAGGGGAATAGTTGCGTAAGCTTGCCTTCCCATTACGAAGAGGTGCGGACAAGCGACTACGTTTCAATTTGACTTATTGGGTGCCCCTCTCAAATAAGTTAACTAGCGGGGGTCGAGTCACTAAAGTTCCTCTCCTTAGATTGAGAGCCCCGTTGCCGTTTCAATTTACTTTATTGGGTGGGGGGGCTAGATTGAGAGCCCCTCCGGTCCTCTCCCTCTCCCTCTCCCTTTATGGTCGAGCACCTAAAGGTCCTTATGGTCGAGCGGCCTAACGGCACCTTATGGTCGAGCAACTAAAGTTGAAATTGACTTATTGGGTGGGGGGCTAGATTGAGAGCCCCTCCGGTCCTCTCCTTATCAGTCGAGCCTGCCCGCAATTAGGGTTTACTTATTGGGTGGGGGGGCTTATGGGTCGAGCCCCTCCGGTTAGGGTTTACTTATTGGGTGCCCCTCTCAAATAAGTAACTAAAAGGCGGTGGTCGAGCAACTAAAGTTGAAATTGACTTATTGGGTGGGGGGGGTTAGATTGAGAGCCTGCTTACGCCTCCTCTCCTCTCCCTTATGGTCGAGCACCTTAAAGGTCCTCTCCTTATCAGTCGAGCCTGCTTACGCATCCTTAGATTGAGAGCAACTAAAGTTTCAAGATTGGATTCTTACTCGTCGGCGGAGAACACGGGACCACCTACTTTCATTCACCAATAGGCCTAAACCAATCAATAGCAAATACCCTAACCACCAGGAGCTTATGTTTATCAAGTTGGAGGAGGAGCATGATTCACGATCGTCGGGGTTGAAGTATGTTACAAATCAATAAGAACGAAAAGAGAAAAACTCATTATCGTTGCTCAGGCAACCTCGCTCAGGCAACGTAGTGGACGTATAGAAAGAAGTTAGAAGTGAACGTAATGGACGTACCAAACGAATGAAACTCTATCTCCAAGGATGCGACAGCAGGCTCGACCAAAAGCTAGTTACTTATTTGAGAGGGGCACCCATAAGTAAATTGAACCTTCACCCTCCTATCACTACTGGGGTGAGGACCTTTTAAGCCTTTTGTCTATGCTTCAAGGAATGACGAAACAAACGCATTTATTGCCCATTCATTACCAATTGCAACGACGAAGGACCGATACTACGAAGTCAATCAAACATACATGCCCAGGGACCATGCACCAGGCTCCATCCCTATGCCCGTCCTTAACCCTTCCCAATGGTACACCCGTCATAGCGAAGTAAAGAAATCGTATAAAAGAAAGAGAACCTATACCCCATCTCCATGTCCAAGAACCATACCATCGGAGCACATCTACTAACCGGAATATCTGGCGCTATACACCAACCTCACGTCACTGATACCTAGCTCATTGAAACAAATAACAATCATCGATCTCAGTTGACACCTTTAGGTTGAAACCTTCCCCGGTGCTATTTGTATTCCCTGTAGGGCCCTATGGGTGCTGCTATTATATTCTCTTTTCTATTGCCGTAGGTCCCGTAGGGTAGTGATGAAAATCCCAATGAAGAGAACACATAGATCGGAGGAACGCACCGTGGGAACACATCCATTGGACGGGGTACATATAAATAAGGGGAACAGATCAGGGGAAGCACACATTGAATATCCAGCATCAAAGCAAGCTGGATCGACTGCTTTTTCGACTGGATCAACTGATGCTAGAGGATCTGATTCTTCAACTACTGAATCTACTCTTGCATATGGATCCGCTGCTTTTTGCGAAACTATATAAGGTCCGGAGTTCTTGCGCTTCCGAGGGCAAGGAGCCGCTTTCCCTTATCAGTCGGGGAAGGTCTTCCATGCCTTCCATCGACCTTCCTGCTGCCTGCTTCACTCAACCTCTCTTGCTGCCCATCTAGTTTTTGATTACCGCCGTAGATCTGCTCTATCCCCAGCCATCATACTCAGACTCATTTTGCTCATACTCCAGACCGCTCATACTCACCCCTTCTCTCTCTATACAGCTAGACCAATGCTCTCTAAACCTAGAGACCAGCTAATCACATCACTACCATCCATCAAAGGTGAAGAATATAACCTCACACTTCCTACTTCTTTCTCTTTTTGGTGTTAAGTAAACAACAACATGAAGATAGCATATTTCTAGGAAACAACACTACGGGGCTTTCACTCCATGGATAACTATTGAATCAAGTGCCAAAGCTAATTTCTTCTTATTGCTGCCACTAACAGAGCTGGTTGAACTACAAGTTGTGTTGCACACTAATTAGAACAAAACGATAGTGCACTAATGTGGTTTTGAAAGCGATAAGAAGTCTGTTTCATTTCTTCTAATGGAATTGGACACAACCTTTGGGACACATCCATCCAACTAAACTTCATCAGATTGTGTTGCTTGTCATGATGCATGGAGAAGTTTTGTGTTTGGTGCACCTCACATCGAACTCTACGAACTACACGAACTACCTCTATCTCTATACTCGAACGATCTACACTCTAACTCTAACCTCTATACCGATACGATACTAACTCTACCTCGAATTGCCATACAGGACATAGGAGTTCAATCATTACCCCATTCAGTTCATACCAGAGAGTGAGTGAAGTGCACGGATAGAGAGATGAAGATGAAGTGTGAGGTGGTGCACCGATTACCCTAACTACTGATACACCTATGCATGACAAAGTTCCAACTGACAAGAGAGATGTGAACCAATGGATAGATAGGAGTTCAAGCATACACGTTCTGTTTCATCCATTCAATCCATTCAATTCAGTTCAATCCAGTCAATACAGACGTTCAATTCAGTCTACGTGAAGGATATAGACGTTCAATCCATACCCTAGAGAGAAGTTAGTTCCCCATCGTTACTACATATCCGTCCAGAGGGAGGGGGGATACCCATGCGCCATACGATAGAATGGATAGATGTGTTTCTACAGTGAGCTCACTAGCTCGTGGGGTAGGGCTAGGGGCTTGCAGTGAATGGATTCGTGCAGTGAGTGAACACGTCTTCTGTGATTGGCTTCAGTGAATGGTTTTGTGCAGTGAATGAATATGTGCTACAATGAGGTGCCCTAATGAGGTGCCACAAACAAATATATGCAACTAGGTGAGCGATACCTTCTTCACGACAAGAGTGGGTTACACTGCTCGTTATATACGATTCACCTGTTGAGGAGGATCATGCGCCATAAACAAACATTGTGCTAGTCAGGTAGAGGACAGTCAGGGAAGTGGGTTATGCCAGAGAGTTATTGATTGAGGGCCCACATGAGAGGGGTTCCCACGGACTACAGCACTCATCCGACAGAGGGGTGGTCAACGGCCCATATTACTTAGGGGCGATTGACAGCCCACGTCTAACGAGAGGAGAACTTACCCATAGGGACTGGGATTACCCCTACGGAACAGGAGTTACTACCTCCACTGGATGCCATGACGATGCATTACTTACGATGCACCTGTTTGAGGACCATACGCCAGTCATAGCCCATAAGCACTGTCAATAGCCATTGCTGATAGAAGGTCCTTGCCAGAAGCTCTAGTCACATGGAAGTTCTAGTCACGTGGAAGCTCTAGTAACGTGCATTAAGCTCTTGTCGATGCCGGAATGAAGCTCTACTCCATGGGGAAGCACTCATCAAACCTATACTCAGTGGAGTGTATTAAGCTCTTGTCGATGTAGGAATGAAGTCTATTCCGCCGGGGCATGAATGAAGCTCTAGTACGTGTATTTCAATTTGTACGTGCCCACCTGTTGGAGATGATCCCCCGTTACCAGTTGTTGGACGTGACCAGTTCTCAATACCCCGTGCCCTGTAGGTGGTGGTTGTGGTGGTGGTGATCCTACGTGTTTACCAGTTCAACGTGAACAAGAAGCGATTCTATGTGCGTGAACAGTTTCTCAATCCCCCCAGGAGGTAGTGGTTCTTTGTGTGTGAACAGTTGATCATACCCATCAGGATGTGGTGCCGATTCCCTTGGTGAGCCCCAGTCTGATAGCCCCCGCATTCTCCCGCATTCCCCACCATTCCCCATTTCCCAATCCCATTAATGCATTCCGTTCAATATGCATTCTACCATTACCCAATCCCCCTTTCATTCATACCCTTTCAATAAGCCCCTTTCACTTTACGATACGATACAATGGTTACACAATGAGGTTTTCACAATCAGGTAGGTTTTTCCCATTAGGTTTGCTTACCGATGGAGGTGGTTACCTATGAGGTTACACAATTAGTACAGACACAATTAGTGCAGACACGATGGATGATGATTACACGATACAGGATGACGACACGTAGCTGACACGTAGCTGATGATTACACGACACATGATGAGGACGTAGGTAGAGGTTCGATCACACGATTAGCAATTAGGTACGAGCAATTAGCTTCGAGTGATGCATAGACTTGCCAGGAATGAGTATTATGTGAGCTACTAAGTGGAGCTACTCAATGGGGAATAATCGAAGGGGGAATAATTCCTTGGGGCAGGGGCAGGGCCCTTACTTCTTCATAGGGGTCACTCACTATTCATATGGTGAGGGAGAGCTATACCTCAAACAAGAGCGGGGTTGACGACAGGCCTGGACTCAAAATATAGGTCTTAACAAAATACACCGGTTCCATATATGCAGCAATCCGGTGAGTTAGGACGTTAGTTAGTGAGTCATATCTTCTTATGTTACGTTTCGACTGCCTTATGTTCTTTCTCAACTGCCTTCCGGTGATTTGACTGCCCCAGTTCAACAGGAGGACATACAAGCTTCCCTCTTGCCCCTTTATATGTTTGCCCGCTACAGAAAATTTCCCCTGGTGATTACCCCACTTAAGCTGGACATATGCTTCTATACCCTTGAGGTGTATGACCCTTCCTTCACGGGTGCACCGTAAGTAATTTCTCGTTAATGTCATGCGGTGCAGGTAGGAACCCTGTTTAGCCTCGGTAAGCTTGAAATCGGGTAGGTGGTATCATGCTGCTCTGCCCTTGTCAACGCAAGCAAATAAACATCAAAATTGAACTGGGCATGCATCGTGTAACCTCCTCAATCCAATCGATGTCTGAACGCCATCGTGTTCCGTAGAGGATCATGCGACAGACAGACACTTAGTGCTTGTATCCGCTAGTGCCTGTATGGGATGGGAGGTCGATGCTTGATAGCGATCGATTGATGAGATTGATGGCAAACATTGTTGGAGGTAAGGCAGTACACTAGACGGACAACAGCCAACGTAGTAGTGTGAGGGCGGGTCCAATCAACCTGGGCTGGGCGAACCCGAGAGCTGGTTGAAACCGAGGAGAGCTGGTCGAACTAATCCCACCAGGCTGGTCGAAATAATAAGCCGAAGCTGGGCCAACAACCCGTTATGCTAGAACGCGTGGGGGCTGGTTGAACCCGGGCTGGGAGATGAAAGGAATACGGGCTGGTCCAATCAAGAATCGCCAGGCTTACTTACGTGCTTATTGCTGGATCGATTGATTTTCTTTTATTGGATTGACTGGATTTATTGATATACCCCATTTTACCAACAGCCTACACCAAAACTCCACCAGTCCAGGACCAACACACCTCCCACCAGTATCACCATGGGCTCCAACCTGCCCAACAAAGGCGGACCTAGACAGTCCAGTCTCACCAGGCCAGTCACACACCAGGCCAGTAACACCTACCAAGAGAGATATTCTCTTGCCCGGATAATAGATCTTGCTTTCTTACCTTGCCTGGAAAGCCCACCAAACTCCACAACCCAGTAAGGAGCAAGAGCCCTGGCGAAACCAACCCCAGTCCAACCACAACGGAACGATCCATACCAGCTAGGTAGGTGCTCATAACACTTCACGTTATATACGTTGATTACCCATTTTAGGAGCTTAGGAAAGAAAAGAGATGTTTAGAAGTTGGATGAGGAGCTTGTTAGCTTGTTAGCTTAGGAGCTGGTTGAACCCGAGGGCTGGGAGAAAGAAAGGTGAAAGTGTCGAAGCGTAAGTCCTGATTACACGGTGTTAAGCATTAGAGCTTCTTCCTGGGCAGGTTAACATAAAGTGAAATTGTATTATCTGCCGTAGCCAACGCCATTGATATATCGTGCCCCACAAATAGTCCGGAGGTGGGTCAGGTAGGCGCTTTCTTATCTCGATCCTAATTCTCGACACGGGTTGGTTGGGCCATATCCTTCTTGTTGTTCCCCAATTCCTTGTTGGGATAACATAAACTACCACAGCCCAGACTTCCGACTCTGTCGACCCTTTCAAAGCTTTACTCGAGCTGGAGGGATCTATTTCGATCGGAGCAGCTTGATCGATGTGGCTTTGATCGTACGGAAAGCTGTCCAAAAGACGGGGAGCCTACAGGCCGCTCTATTGCTAGATAGAGGAGCGACATGAATATGCATCTTATACATGGGTGAGGTGCTGGCTTTGGTTGATGCTGCTAGCTTAGGTGCTGGCTAGTCTTGCTTGCTTTGGTGGGTTACGGGTAACCACTCATTCTAACTTGTATTGTCCCACCCTCATTATTCCACTAGCTGCCTCTACTATCCATAAAGGCTAAGGGTTAGTTAGCAAACAATGCCCCCCCTTTGAGATTCTCTCTGTGAAAGCCAAAGCTAGTATTAGAGTTCTGAAAGCCAGTGGGGATAGAGGGGCGAAAGCCAGTTCATGGGGAAATAGATTGTATGGCCAGCACTATCAGTAGCAGGGGTATAGGCCGTAGCGTTGGTAGGCGGTTGATCCGGTCCGGTGGACTAAGTAGTTGGAGTTGCTCGAGTAGTTTCATCCATTGATTCCAATAAAGAGACTTCCATGCACCCCCGTTAACGCCCACCAGAACCTACGTACGTTTCAATCAAGGCCTCCTTGCCTCTCTGTTCAAGGCCTATGTGTAGCCTATGATGCCTGCTGTTACTTCACTCGGTCAATGGGGATAAACCACCTTTCTATTTGTTTTCAAGCTGCTACTTAGACTTGAACCAACCGGATCTGTTCGATCTCCTGCGAGTGCTGCTTGCTCTTCTGATGCTGCTGCCCTTGCCTGTGCTCTGGGTGCTCCATCCATGCTGCTTCTTTTTCATCGGCATCATCAATAACTGGAACATTCACTGGGTCTAGGCCGGCTAAACTGAAACCGCTTCAAAGTCATTGACTGCCACTCAATTCACATCTGTATTTATATCTGGAACCGTGCGAAGGTCTAAGTGGAGATTTGATCTGCACTGATGCTGGTTTAAGATGCTGGGTCACCTGGCACAACTAGGTAAACTGATTCAACTGGCTCTGTATCCCCACCGGCTCTGGATCTCGCCTTCGAACTGTAGCTTTTTCTCGGTAAACAAGGGCCCCATATTACTTAGGGGCGGAGCCACTCACTATTCATATGGTGAGGGGTCACTCACTATTCATAGTTCCTTTCATCAGTCGATGAAATTGACTTCGTTGACCGAGCAAAGATAGTAGCTTGGGTTGAGGAACCAGAACCATAAGAGATAGCAGCAAAGAAAGAGACAGCCAAGGTGAAAACAGCAGAGGCGCCGATTGGGGAATAGTCAATTTACTAATGAAAGGTGGAAGCACCAGAAATAGAGCCAGTGGCCCTCACCATACCTCCGCCTCCTGAAAATGCTATAATAGTAGGGGAATTCTTGAAAAACCTCCGCGCTATATATATATAAATAGGGGTGAAAATGGCCAAATTCTTAGGGTTATACTCAGTCTACGCAGGGTAGCCAGCAGTTGCTCGACCATAAGGTCCGGCAGCCCCCCCCCCAATAAGCAAACCCTAACCGACAGGGGCTCGACTGCTAAGGAGAGGGTGAGCCTGTCAAACTCTCGACCTATGGGAGAGGTAACGTGTGAGGTCCATCAGGGTGCATAAGCACGCTCGACTAATAAGGTCGTCATCGGCTCGAATGATAAGGATCGTAAGCAGGCTCGACTGATAGGACCCTTAGGGGGTTCGACTGATTGGGGAGAGAGGACCTTTGGGCTCGACTGTTAGTGCTCAGCATGCTCGACTGTAAGGACCCTTTAGGGGGCTCGACTTATAAGGAGAGGAGAGGACCTTTAGGTGCTCAACCATAAGGACCTTTAGGTGCTTGACCAAAAGGGAGAGGGAGAGGAGAGGATGCCTTTAATTGCTCTCAGTCTAAGGATGCACAAGCATGCTCGACTGTTAAGGAGAGGACCTTTAGGTGCTTGACTGTTAAGGAGAGGACCTTTAGGTGCTCGACTATTAAGGAAAGGACCTTTAGGTGCTCCGACTGTTAAGGAGAGGAGAGGAGGCGAGTTTTCGCATATTTCCTCCTCACCATATGAATAGTGAGTCCTACGGGCCCTATTCTTGCACATTTGAGGATGCACAAGCAGGCTCGACTGATAAGGAGAAAGGAGGACGGAGTTTCTAATGACATATATAATTCATTTCAATCGCATAATGACATATATAATATATGCATTTTCTGGGTTCATTACATATCTAATGAATGACTGGAAGAAATGCCTAATTCAATATATAATAGAAGATTGGATTTGATCTCTCAAAATAGCATAATGACATATATAATACATGCATGATCTGCTAAAGCGTAATTACCTATCTCATTCAGGTAGGGAGATCGTCATGAATTTGATCATGACCGTAATGACATTATATAATATATGAATTATTAGGGCTGCCGGCATTTCGAAAGGCCCTATATTCTTAGGGGCGGAGCCACTCACTATTTCGATGGTGAG